>JAHIAM010003505.1:0-43296 GCA_021605205.1 Aegilops longissima | reverse complement strand
CTTTTGAGTCCCAAGGGCATTGTGTTGAAGCAGTAATGGCCCATATGGAGTAATGAATGCCGCTATGCTCTGATCTTTCTCCGCCATCTTGATTTGATGGTATCCGAGTATGCGCCGAGGAAGCACAATGAATCGTGTTCTTCGCGTAGCATCGGCGATTTGGTCGATGCGAGGGAGGGGAAAGGGTCCTTGGACAGGCCTTGTTAAGGTCTTTAAAATCGACGCAGAGGCGCCAGGATTTGTCCTTTTTGGTACCATTACTAGATTGGCTAGCCAGTCCGATGTTTTATATCTCCGATGAATCCGCTTCTAAGAGTTTGGCTAGCTCCTCTCCCATTGCCTGTCTTTTTGGGTTCGGAAAATCGCCAAGAGCTTGTTTGATCGGCTTGAACTTTTAGGATATTTAGGCTGTGCTCGCCACCTCGCGGATTCCCGGCATGTCTGAAGGGTGCCAGCAAAATGTCCCAATTTTCCCGGGAATTCTCGTGAAAAGCGGCTTCGACATCGGACTTAATTGTGCCCCAATGGAGGCCGCCTTTGTGGGGTCCGTTGGATGGACCTGAAATTTGACTATTTCGCCTCGCTGGTTTAAAAGAGGTGGACTTGGACCTCTTATCGAGTATCACATCGCCCCTATCCACCGTGGAGCGCAGCGTAGTTAGTTCTTCCTGCGCTAGGGCTTCGGACAATGCCTCTAGGGCCAGCGCGGCTGTCTTATTTTCAGCGCGAGTGTCAGATTCGGATCATCGGCGCAGAGTGATTATCCCATTGGGTCCGGCATTTTGAGCTTCATGTACCCGTAGAGGGGTATAGCTTGAAGATTGTGAATGCCTCGCCCCTAACAAAGCGTGATATCCGCTGTTAATGGGGCCACTGGAACGTGACCTCTCGGACCTGTAATTGTCCGTGAGCCAACACTACATCTAGTGTGATTTTCCCGTGCAGCATTTCTTTGACTAGGGATTATCCTCCAAGGTTGTGCTGTTTCGCCAATGCGGCTCCAGCCAATTTCCATTTTTGAAGGGTTTCATAGATGAGGTTTAATCCGCTGCCGCCATCCATGAGTACCTTAGTAAGACGAAACCGCCCACTATCGGACCGAGGACCAATGCGGCTGGTGCTCTAGCTGTTCGAATTTAGGTTCGCTCACGGGCGTTGAAGGTGATAGCCGTGTCGCCCATGGATTTGTTGTTGCTACTTGGTAGACTTCAAGCAGGCTGCGGATTGTTCGCTTCGCATGTTATTTGATGCGAAAGTCTCAAGACTGTTAATACCGCATCGGTACCGCTGGGTTGGTTGCCGAGGCTAAAAAGCTCACGCCACTTTTGGCCACCGCCAGTATCCAACACGCCAAGGCTGTGTGTTGGAGTGGCGCCCGCATCGTGGATTTTGCAGGTCCGTTGAGCCATCCCTCCAAGACGGTTCCGCACTTTAGGGGTTTTTGCTTTTGGTTTTAACCCGGTGCTTGAGTATGAAGCACCCTTTATTTCGGACTGGGTTTGTATTCAGGCCGGATTGTCCCAAAACCTAGTTTCGGGTTTTCCGTGCACTCTCCATCACGCAAGATTTTTGTACTATGGTCGCTAGGTCAGCGAGGCGTGAAACTTCGCGATTAACCGATGGCGCTTATGATTCCCTTGTCCGTGCAATTGTTGCAGAAGATTGAAATCGCGCTTTCTTCACGGCAGTCCTTATCCTGTTCATAACTGTGGAGGAATCGCCCAAGAATGATGTAATCGTTTATCGGGCTCTTGCCGATTTGAGATAGATCGCTATGTTTGGGTGGGCGGTGGAATTAAGTTCGAACCCCCGCCCGGTCTCGAGGCTCAAAGGCCAAGAAGCTTCCGGATTCGAAGCTTGGTTTGCTGAGCGCTTCCAACAAATCTGGTCCGATGCCCCGACTTTAGGTTCAGATTTGATTAGCGGCCCGCCCCTCCTCGGGAACCGCATGGAGGGATCCGAATCCGACATAGTTGATTTTAACATAGAAGAAGAGTCGCCGATTGTTCCTCTACCACGACAACGCAGGGTAACCTGGAGAGTTAATTTCTCTCGATCGGTTTTAAGCCCAATCTGATCGTAGTCGGTGCGACTCCTGGGTGCGGCGATGCGATCCAAGAGCTCGCTTATGGAGGAGAGCTCAATCGATCTAGCTGCTCGCAATTCGAACTAACGTGAAGATCGCTTAATGACTTGAGAGGTCATTGTCGGGCGGTGGCCGAACAGCGGTCATGAGAAACCGCTTAGCCGGATAGTTCGCCAGCGCCAAAGCTCCTTGATTTACGGGCGCCGCCTTTAAAGACGGAAAAGGCATCCTTCCCGATGGTGACGGCACGACAGGAACTCTCAATGAAAGCACCAATGTCGGTGTCAAACCGCGGATCTCGGTAGGGGGTCCCAACTAGGCGTTAGGCGGATGGTAACAGGAGACAAGGGACACGATGTTTTACCTGTGTTCGCCTCTTGATGGAGGTAAAACCTCACGCCCCTGCTTGATTAATATTGATGATGTGTGTTACAAGAGTGGATCTACCATTTAGATCAAAGAGGCTAAACCCTAGAAGCTAGCCTATGGTATGATTGTTGTTCGCCCTATGGACTACGTACCCTCCGGCTATATAGACACCGGAGAGGGCTAGGGTTACACAAAGTCGGTTACAAAGGTAGGAGATCTACATATCCAGACGCCAAGCTTGCCTTCCATGCCAAGGAAAGTCCCATCCGGACACGGGATGAAGTCTTCAATCTTGTATCTTCATAGTCTTGGAGTCCGCCGATGATGATAGTTCGCTATCCGACACCCCTAGTCCGAACTCCTCAATAGCCAATGCATCAAACAGATCGATAAAACTTGAGCTCACAGGTGCACAGGCCTCGCCTCGGGCGCCGCTGCCGCTGACCCGAGGTCATTATACCGCGGTCGAAGAGTGGATCGCCACCGGTAATGCGCCATGAATATTCCAACCCGGTTGGGCAGATCGTAGGGGTCCGAATACCGTCTACCATCGGAACAGCCCCAATCCGTCGCCTTTGAACTGATACAATGATTCGGAAGCCGTTGAGGACTCGCCGGAATAAACGACGGTCTCGCTACCAGATTCGATCCATCCTCATATTCTCCTCCGTGGATGACTCCCACGAAGGCACGCTTCACGGCCGGTTTAACTCGGGCAAATCAGACGCTGAGCCGCTTCGGCGAGGTCGGTGCAGATGTCCTACCAGGGGCCCTGCTTCACCGATCTTGCCGATGAAGACGCAGTATGCCACCAAAGGGGACCCGCACCAGACTAATCGAGCCGCCTCGGGCCCCACCCTGCATCGCCGATGCAGAGCTTGCCGCGACGACTCTTGGTCATCCGCCCATAGCATAGCCCTTGAGTCCTTCAAGTTGCCTCCAAGAACTTGAAACCATCATGCGACAGCCTCATCACCGGGCGCCAACCGTCGGTGGTTTTGTCACGGCAGATGTCCTCATGAAAGGACTTAGTCGTGGAGCCATCACTACGGGTTAGCTTGAAGGGTTAAAGCGACACAAGGACGCAAGAGAGTTTATACTAGTTCGCCCTTCGATGAAGGTAAAAGCCTACGCCTAGTTGTGATGGAATTGATGGGGTTTCATGACTAGGGAGCAAACAAGCTTCGCTTAAGTCTCGAAGTTGTTGTCTGCCTTTTGAACTGCCGCTGGTCACCCCTTATATACATGGGTGGCACCTGCTGTTCACAGAGTCCCGACGCCGTTCATAGATGTATCCGCTCGGTTCTCTACTATTCCTAACTTACAATAAAGTTACACGCTGATGCCGGGTTTACTTGCCATAGCCTTTTGAACCGCTATGGGCCTTAAGCCTTCATCTGCTTACTTGGGCTTTTAATATACCAACTATCGATGAAATTAATCCGCCTGTCCCGGCCGGTTTACACCCAAAGAGTAATATCCCAACAACCGATGGAGCGATTCTTCGCCATCGCCGCTAATCAAGCCGAACGATGCTGCCTCCGGGATGAACAGGAGTGTTATGGGGTTTTGGATGAACAAAGGAGCGGTGGCGCTGCTCTCCGGATGAACAGAACCCGTGGTGTGGAGGGCTGGATGAACAGAGACGGTGGAGGGGTGGCCGTGGGGGTGGCTGAACAGACCCCTGTGGTGTGGAGGGCTGATGAACAGAGACGGTGGAGGGGTGCCCGTGGAGGGGTGGTTGAACAAAGAGCCGTGGGTAGCGCGTGTGGAGGCTGGATGAACAGGAGCCCGTGGAGTCCTGCTTAAGGTACGCCACACCCCTCCCGGCGAACAGACCCTGCTTCGGACCGTAGGCCCAACACAAGTCCGCTTTCGCCTGCTTTTGGCGGCACGCCACACCCTCCCAATCAACAGACCCCCATTTCGACCGTAGGAGGTCCGCTTCTCCGCTTTGTGGTACGCCACACCCTCCCGATCAACAGACTCCCTGCTTCGACCGTAGGAGGTCCGCTTCTCCGCTTTTGCGGTACGCTGCACTCTCCCGGCGAACAGGTCCTGCTTAATGTGGCCGGTCGAACACAAGGCCGCTTCTCCACAGCGGCACGCCAGCCTCGCTTCATCGCCTCGCTCCGGCCCAAGCCTCCCGATGAACACGTAACATGCATTCCGCTCCGACCCAGCCGGGTTTGGCTCCCATGAACACTACGACGACGCTGTTTCTCCATTCTCGACCCTGCCATGTACACAAGCCCTCGCCAGACGTATGCGCGTAGTAGGCGTTTCGAGACCCCGCCAGATGTACACATACGCGGGTCGATTTTCTTTCTTGCACACTTGCCGCTGCACGACGCGGTACATGCTACATGCGCGCTTCTTACTACTTAATAATGCGCACGCTTACAACGACCAAAGATGTACGCATACGTCACACCAGAATGACAACGCCACGACGCTCGACCAGGTGGGTCCCGACTGTCAGGCACTTCCTTGCCGGCGAAGATGTAGCTGGTGGGTCCCAGCAGTAAGGGGGGCGAATCGTTTTGGGTTTTTTTTGCCCGGTCGCACTTCCTTGTGTGCGAAGATGTAGCTGGTGGGTCCCAGCAGTCAGGGGGGCGAATCGTTTTTTTTTCGGACGCACTTTTGTGCGTGCGAAGATGTAGCTGGTGGGTCCCAGCAGACAGGGGGAACGCTTTTTTCGTGAAATATGGTGGCTCGTCCGTGGGTCCCCGCTGTCGTGGAGGAATAATTATTTTATGCTGTAATAAGGAGGCACTTCCTTGCTGCGCGTGGACCCAGCTGTCAGCCTTCTCCACGCATACCCACGCCCAATGGAAGCCATTCTCGACCATTTGACCACGCCACGCCGAGAGCCCCATGGCGGTGGACGACGGCGGCCTAGGAAGGGACGACATGGAGTCGGGGAAGACGCGCGGGATGCCCATGCGAGAGGAGTATGAGGGTTCACCTGCTCGGCTGTGTGAGGCTGTCTGTCCGCAGAATAACAGGGTGGGTGCGAGAGGGATGGCCTGACCAGCGGTGGGAGTAGTAGGGCGTGAGGCCTCCAAGGCATCACAGCCGCCACGGGCGCAGGAGCAGCGGCACGACCGCACTACTTTGGGCGGCCGGAGCAAGAAGACCAAAGGTTGAAGAAGCACTACAGCCGTGGATGGACATCAGACGTCACCGGAGCTAGAATCGCTCATATATTGACTAAAGTTGACAAAGGCCTCCGCCCCACCAACTTAGTAGGCCCACAAGTCAGCCTGCCACCAAGGTTGGTCCCAGCTAGCGTGGGGTATTCATTTTTTGTGCGTAATAAGGAGGCACTTCCGTGGGTCCGAGCTGACAGCGGGGGAATGTTTTTCGCGAATACGGCGTCCGGCCTGGGGTCCCAGCAGTCGGGGAAACGGTTTTTTCGTGGAATACTGGTGGCCCGGCCCAAGGGTCCCAGCTGTCAGCGGAGGAATAATTATTTTCCGCAGAATAAGGAGGCACTTCCTGCGGCTGCCGTGGACCCAGCTGTCGCCTCTCCACAGACAAAGATTTCTTCCGATGGAAGTCGGTCGTTGACCACATTGACCGCGCCGCGCCGAGAGCACCACGGCGGTGGACGACGGCGAGGCCTAGGAAGGGGACAACACGGAGCCGGGGAAGACGCGGCAGAGGAAGCCCGCGCCGAGAGGAGTACGAGGGTTCATCGGTTCGCTGCGTGTGAGGCTGCCGCCACGTATAACAGGGGTGGGTGAGTAGAGGGATGCCCCGCCAGCGGTGGGAGTAGTAGGGGCGCTGAGGTCATGCAAGCACAGACAGCCGCCACGGAGGCGGAGCAAGCGGTCTCCGCCGGGCGCTACTTTGGCAGCTGGAGCAAGAAGATCGAGATTGAAGACACGACGGTTGTTGGATTGACATCCAACGGTTACGCCTGCTAGAATCGCTTGTTGACGAGTATATAATAACTAAAAAATCTTGCATACGCTGGCAACTAAACAGGCCCACAAGTCAGACCACTCCTCTTTTTTAATAATTTATATATAGCTCATGGCAACTTCTTATGCAATTTATTGCAGTCGTTTTTTTGGTTGGCCAGGCCAATTTCAGATATTTCGTGGGTTCCAAACTATTTTAATACTGAAATGTCGAGCCAGATTTAAAGTACTTTGAAGATATATTTGAATTAGGTTAATGCCCAAAGGAAATAGGAATCTGAAAATGTGAAAAAATCAGAAATTATAAAGTAATTGCCAATTTGTCATCTGTTTTATATTTACAACCTATTTCATATTACTTTCAAGATTTGCAGCGCCTTGAAAGAGTTGCAGCCCATCAGGCATAGAAAAATAAGTAGGCCTGGATTGGATATTCTTCAGAAAAAATAAACTGGGCTCATTTTCACAAAGAAAAATAGTTGGGATGGTCACATGGTGAACATAAAATATAAGCCTGGGCTAGACGGGCCATAGCCCGCTCAAACCCCGCTCTGCCTCAACAATACCAAACAAAAAATACTCGCCGAGTAGCTACGCCCCTGTGTCACCGATCTTGTGTTGTTCTCTTGTCCATTGACTATATACGCCACAATGTCGTGGGTCCCGATGTCGTCGAAAACACTAGGAGGAAGCATTTTATTTTTCCATACGCTAACGCAGGGCCCCTACCGCATCCTCTCCACGCATTTCCGCCGATTCCTGTTGTTTGTTGACCATGTTGACAACGCGAGAGGGTGGCGCGCGGGCGAAGCGCACCAAAGCGCCGCGGAGGACGCCGGTGTTAACGATTTAGGAGACGGGCGGCGGCGATGCGTGCACCGAGGCGCAGCCAGCCGTGGAGGCGGAAGCAAGTGCTCCACGGGCGCTGGTTTGGTTTTAAGGCCGGAGGAAGACAGATCAAGAAACACGATGCATCAGAAAAGCAGCAGGAGTACTTAACAACCTTAATCGAAACCAGCAGGGGCACTTAACAACCAAAGCTGAAAGCAGTATGAGTACTTATACAGGTTCAACTGTACAAAGCACGCCTTGAAGAGTGCTACTTTGCCTACAGTTAACCAACGGTGAGGCCGCCAAGGCCCAGGCGCCACCCCGCGCATCCACAACCTTCTGAATGTGGCTTCATCTCGCAACATGGTCAATAAACAGGATATTTGCTTTAGAGCAATGGAAAAGCATGAACATAATCTTCTGTCCTATTCTCCAATATGGACGGGCCTTCATTATCTGAGACCACCCACGAATAAGTATCTTTTCACCTCCAAGGGGAATTTAGTAGGTCGACATAAACATCATGTTGTGACCAAGCGCAAGTCTGACCTGACCATGGTCAGGCATCTGTATAGGAACAATAGAACTCGGGTGTTCCTGTTTCAAGAAGATCACAGATGTAAAATTCTGTATAAGCAATAGTTTATGAACAACATATATAACAGAAAACAGCTCGCACTATAAGTTTCTCAACACAGCTTGGACCTGTTCAACGAAAAAGCAGGGCACACATATCCCACGTGGCCTTCCACCATTGAAACGCCCCACAAGGACCTCAAGACGATCAATAAAGTGTAGGAACTTGTGGATGTCGATCCACCAACTTCAAAGGCCATTAGTAACAGCCGAAGTTATTACAGAGTAACAAACAAGCAGATCGCTTAACTCTGAAAAACCTACACGTGCCACCAATTATAAGAAAATATTAGTTAGAAGTAGCATCTTCGTGAGAGATTCGCTACTTCTAAAGTTAAATTGTGATTAGTTAGACAGAATAGGTGGATTAAGAAGTAATCGAGGCAACAAGCAAGAACCAGATACAAAACTAACATGGATGAACAATTGAACGACGTCGGGTGGAAGATCGCAGTGAAGATGAGAGCAGGTTCTGCTATTTCCATCAACATTCGTGGCGCCAACTTTCAGTCTGAACACTTGAGAAAGTTTATCCAAGTTCGCCATAAAAAAGCAGCGATCTTCTTGGTTCATGAACCCAACTCGAAGTAATATCCATGGCTTGTCTTCAATGTGACCATTAAACTAGTGTATTCAGTTATGGCAAGGCCGAGCATCTTGAGTACATGTGTTCTCGCAGAGCAAATAATACACTGCAGGAAAAATAATATGACAACACAAAGATGTTCAAAAACCCCACCTCCCGGATAGAGAAGAGGATTCTAGGAACATACCGTGCACGCTTCAAAATGATGTGGTAGGATGAGAAGGAACAAGTGTGGCGCCTCACCGAGGGCGCAGAAATCTGTAGGGTACTCGCACTTTGGGCAATCGCAATCAAACACACTAGATTCAAGACGAAGAAAATGCATCAACGGCGGCGGCTGCCATCCTAGGATTACCTCGCACCAAGGGACTTGGATTTATCGGGATGGATGAAGAATTTGTACTTGTTCTCCATGAGAAAACCCTATGCAATCGCCGAGCGGGGTTTTCTCAACAAGCAGACGAGGGAGAAGGGATTCAGGCCCAATGAAATATTGTCCGCTCGTCTGGCTCCAGCTTATCGCTAAAGCTGGAAAGGGGGGTTGTGATTTGACGGCTCATTGGACCCCGCTGTTGGGTTGCCCCACATATTAGCGAAAGGAAGTAGAAAGACGGAGTAATTAGTTACACATAATATATTTTTGACAGAGAGATACTCCTCTCAGAAAGAAATATACAAATCTTTTATATCACAGCTCACCTTGTCGAGAAATATACTCCTCTCGCAACGCACGGGCATTATGGGGTTCAGCTTTTTTTATGGGGGTTCAGCTAAGAATATAATACTCAGATAGGCTCACGGTTCGACTTTGGGCCGCAGCCAATTCTGCATGTTTGGGGCCCATGTGTTCTACCTCAGCGCTTTTCATATTGCAAGTTTATCGGCACGGGCGCTGGTTTTAGATGTCGTCGCAAGGCTAATACACAAAATTGAATAAAGCACGGCAGCTGTTGGAATGAAATCGAACGACGCCCTAACCAGCAATCAGAGTTGCAATTCTATCAACGATATACCATGTGATAAATAATATTGTCGCATTACTTATACATACAGGACACTTGTTTCACCATGCTAGATTATTACATCAAAATCTCTCGGAGGATAGATCAGTTCGGCAGCTATGCGTTGCCATCAAGAATTTCAAAGTTGATTTGGACCAGCTCTCCTTGCCGAGAAAGTTTGATTTTGACATCATCCCCACCGAAGATATGATTTAGATTTGAACCTTGACCATCCTTTAGCATCAATCATCATGTGACAATCCTTTGTACTTACGGTATATTGAGCAGGTTCATTCACACCAAGGCTGCGATGGTAAGAGAAACTTGGCCGCTGTCGCCTGGATAGTTGAACGACTCCTGTTTCTAGGAATTCTCTGCTTGCAAACAAGAAGACATACCCAAACAGTTAGATCAACACAGTGAATCATGTGAAACAAAATGGAAAGAAAAAGAACGGCACTTGGGCGGCCAATGCTTACCAAGAAGGTGGACATGTCGGTTTTTGTAAGGACTTTGGTATATGAAGTGCGAACTGCAGCCATCAAGCTGTCGGTGCAACCGCACGGCCGACCAAATGCAAGTGCAAGTGTTGGTGCAGGTGCCGCCGCCATCGTTGCCGGAGATGGTGCTCCTTGTAGAGCTGGTGCCGGTGTTGATACCCGATCCTCCGTAGATCAGACCGATTCACCGACGCTGTCGGTGCCCAATCCTCACCGGATCAGATCGAAGCCGCTGCCATCGCTGCTAGAGCAACCGACGATGCTCGATCTATGTGAGACAAGCAAGCGATCGTGTCCGGTCTGCTATGATCAGCTTAACTTGACTAGGATCCGTGACCGTGATCCAGTTTTTTCTTCATTTCTTTAAACGCGAGAAGGACTAATTGTATGCTTTTGTTAAACCAAACTGCAGTTCATCATAGGGATTCAGCTTGTACTCGCACAACATGCTGATCCAATTTTTTCCAAGAATATAAGTGATGGACAGTGCCTTCAAGCATCGACACGACATAAGAAGTGAAACCTGCAAAATAGCCATCGAGAGCAAACCAAACGGTTTATTCTGTGATGAATGTCACATGGCAAAACCTGGATTGTAAAATTGCAGGAAAAGAAAGAAAACATGACATTAAATCAATAAGATTTACTTGATGTGACACGAGTGAATCCTTACCAGGAAATCACTATGTTGAAGTACTAAATAGAAGATTGATCATCCAACCACGCATGGCATGCAGGGCCCCGCCTACTCCCACAAGGTGACAGTCCAAAGGTCGTGACAAATCGTGATGGACCTAACATCCATGGACCTGAAATCCTGGTGGGTGCGATAAACCCTGCAATGCATACAGATATTGGAGTGTAACCATAATTGATAAACCGTCCTCACAAAAAATATGATCTGGATACTTCAAAATGTATGATCAATTGAGTGGACAGACATTAACATAGACCGCTCTCGTCGACTGACCACACACCAAAAGCAGCAGATTAATAAACAATACAGGTTCACAAACACAAATCAAGTAATCGAACAATAGTACTTACTACGCATAAGCAAAGTTGCACTAACTAAACTCGCAGACTATTTCTTGCCATCGACCCACGGATGAACCCCAGATAATCGATTAGGCCATGGACTTCATGTGAGATGTCTACATGCACCATCACCATCTTGTCAACCTTGAGAACCTAACAGAGTGGTCTTTCCACTCATAAACATGATGATGAAGACAAGCCACATCAGATTTGTTGGGAAGCTTTACAAGAACCACACCCTCCGTAATTGAAGGCACAACCAGGAAATTGTTGTGGTCAAGTACAGCCTCGAGAACATGCCCGACAACAATGCTACAGAAAACACTAGTTCAGACACGTATGGCACAAGGACACAAAGAGCTGGATAGTTCAGCAAGAGAACTCATCATCGGTCTTCCAACCACGCTGCATGACTTTGAGAACTTCATCTCCACCATGACCTGGTTCTAATTCAAATGTAAACCATATTTCATTACTACCTCCGCTCAGAAATATAAGATGATTTTCGATATTATACTCCATATATGACTACATATACGCACAGAAATGAGTGAACAAAGACACTAGAACATGTCTTCAAAGGCATGAGAGCAGAGGGATTACATGCAATATCCATAACACAAGTTACTGAGGCAAATATACCTCTTAAAAGGTAGCATTGATAAATTATAGTATTTCTCCGTCTCCAAAATTTTGTCTTAGATTTGTCTAGATATCGATGTATAGATACATCCGTATCTAGACAAATCTAAGACAAGAAATTTGGGACAGAGGGAGTAGTTGAAAGTAATCTATAAGAAATCAGTGTCAACCTCTCGCATGTTTTGGTCAAAAGAGGAATTTAGAACCGCTATTTGGCACACTAAAATCACATGCAAGATCACCCAGAAAGTTGTACTACCAAGATTAGTACATGCGTGTTAGATGAAAAACACGATCAAGATCGAGAAAAGATCGCCAACAAGAGACATTACCTGGACTTGCTTAATGAGGGATCCCGGAGAGGGGGCTTGGACAGGGCGATGGCTTTGAGCTTGTCTCATGTAGTCTCGCGGGTGCTTGCGCTTCTTCGCACTATGAGCCTCGACGGTTTTGGCCAGAGCCATAGACATCACGTCGGGCCGGTGCTCCAAGGCCCATCCAAGAGAGGAAGCTGAGAGAGAAGAGTGAAAGGAGGAACGAGATGAGGGAGAAGCGGTTTAGTGGGGGTTTTATTCAAGAGAGGAAGCTGAGAGAGAAGAGTGAAATGATGGTTGCTTCGTCTGGCCCAACTTATCACTGGAAAGGAGGGGTTTTGTGATTTGACGGCTCATTGGGCATTATCATGGGCGGTTCGATCGGGTAGTCTACCGTCACTCTACTACGGAGTAATTTAGTGCATGGCTGGTGGACCCAGTGTGCTGGCTGTCCCACACGCCGGCGAAAGTGAGTAATTTAGTGCATGGTCGAGGAGGATCCGCACGGTAGAGCGTGTCCACTGCTTTTTCATTCTCAAGAAAAATATATTACAGCAAGCGCTTCCACTCTTACGACGGAGGAGTGCGAAACATGGCAGCCACTTGAACATACACAAAGCTCCTACTACTAGGCATGTGCAAGGGTTCATACGCCAAGATTACACAATCTTGTTGCTAGTGTAGTAAGATATGACGATAACAATGATGTTGTGCGATGTCAACTACTCCTATATGTAACATAGTACCGCTTTTTCGACTGTCCGTCGAGAATGAACGGTGAGATCAATGTTAATGTAACTAGGTCCACAACAAGACGGAGAGTACGGTGCTACAAGACTCCATGAAACATGAACCATATGAAGCACATCCTATAGTGTTAGACAGGTGTATGAAGGGTGCACGGATGGGAGCAAAGTTCCTTCTCACCCACTTTTGGGTGTTTGGCAGAGTGCATGAAGGGTGCATGAGTCCACACTAGTAGGTTGACAAAATACACGAAGAGGAAACAACTATATTGAGATGAGAATGCAACCAAACACACCCACACGCTTTGTGCAACAAAGGATCGATCTGCACCGCCTGAGTTTGATCCAACGGTCATGTTGCACCGAGACATGGACATGCCCATGCAGAGGGCGCCTAAACACCACCAAAGTCCCTCTCGCTTCTCGAGGCGCATGAAGTTGGTGATGCAGGTGCAACCGCCACAGAGCCCGCCTCCCGGCCGACGGAGCCAGCTCACAAAGACGGCGCCCAATGGCACGTAATGGATTCCGTGACGGAGCCCTCAAAGGATTCACCCGCAATGGCAACGGCAGCGCAAGAACCCTCCTTGTCCAGCTCAGCCCCACCATCGCTGGAGACGGCTCAGCTCCTCGGAGATATAGGTGAAGAAGGAGACCAGGTCGAAGCCGCAGTCGCTGAAGTCGACCGGTGGTCGAACGGATTTAGCCCGACGGCCGCAACACATGCATGGTAGGCATCGCGCAGCCGCAACACGCGCGTGGCAACTTGGTTCACCAAGTGGCTAAGGCGATCCTGACCTCGCCACGATCGGCTCCCCGACGGCCTATCGATCTCCCGCTTCAGAGCAACGCCGACGCCGAGCATCTTTGTGGTGGACGCCGCTTTTGAAGCTCCGTGAACTCCCGCACATAACGGAGGAGCATGGCACTCTCTCCTCCTGAGCTCACGGAGCTCCGCGCCCTGGCCCCGAGTTCCGATCCTGGCATGGAGCTCCGTGTCAGCGCCACCGACTCAGGACTCGCGCGCCGCCATGGCACCAGGTAGAAGCAATGGGGAGAGGAAGCAAAGGTGAAACGGCTGAAAGGCAATGCACCCACGGAACGCGGAGGGAGCCAGCCGAGGAGCGGGAATCTTTTGGTTTTCACCACGGTAAAACACCACCGACGACTTCTCACATCGTGGAGCAAAGGGTTTTACAAAGCGGAGTCATCGTGACTAATTGCTACCGCTACCGCCCCCGCCAATCAAAAATTTAAAATCCTGCCGCACCTGCTCCCGCCAATCAAAAATTAAAATCCTGCCGCACCCAAACACCAGAGCAACGCCGTGGATATTTAAATTTACCTGCCGCAAGTAGATAAAAAAGGTGAAAAACAATGTGGCGGCGCTCAGCTAATCGGTCGAACTAGCCCAACTAGCTAGCCACCGGCTTCACCGATGTACTCGGGGAAAGGTGGTCTTTCGTGATTTGATGACTCATTTACTTGCTTCGCACTACGACCGAGGAGGACCCGTAAAACGCGCGGTAGGGCGCCCCACGCCAGAAGAATATATGCGGCACCACCGGGAGGACCCCAAACCACATGGGTAGGGTGTGCCACGCCTGGCACGGAGGAAAATGTGCGTAAAAATATATCAGATCGACGTAGTACCTATGGTTCGACCTCGGATTCAGCCACCGGTCGAAAACACCCCACTAGCCACACAACTTCATCATGCAAACGTGGCACGGTTAGTCTGGCTCGACCAGCCACAACGCCTCTTGTTCTAGGCGATTCTTCTATTTTCCAAGCTTTTTTAGTTGTAATAACACCACGGCAAGCTAGTGCCGCTTTTGTGTGTGCCCGCAAAGGTTAGACGATGGAGAGAAGAGAGATTGAGATCGAGACCTGGGACCCACCCGAAGTGAGACAACGGTCATGCACGTGTTGACGAGGCACTCCCTCTACTCTACTCAACGCAAGTACTATATAAAATCAAGTTATGGGACAAAGCCAACAACCGTTCATTTTTTCAGGCTATCGACTTACGCTTTGTAGTCCAGGTTGCCGCTCAATCTCGCCTTTCAGATTTGTTAGTTTTAGGTCCAAATTTGATTAATGACAAGTGGGACCCCGTGTTGTTCCGATATTTCAGTGTAGGATGGTTTTTTGAACAAACACTTTGCGCGTTAGACAAGTAACAGCACGAGTTACACATATTTTGCAAGTTTATTTAACAAAATGACAGCGCATAGAATATCACATCCACCCCGCAGCTTAGATACTATGGTGATACGAAGTTTTACACCGCTGGAAGTGAGATCCAATGGCTTGGGAGTAGTCTTGTAATTATGCGCATTTCCAAACTCTCCAAAGTTTTTTTTGCAAATAAAACATTCAGGTTCGTGTGTGCCGCTGCATCTTCGATCCAACGGCTCCCCGGTGCTCATATTAGGTGCCCCCGTAGCTTAATTACCCGCCACGGTGATATGAGCATCTAGGTCGATGATCAAGGATCGATGGCACATGCATAGTACTTGTACTTTCAAGATTTCCCAAACTCTATCAGCCGATATTGCAAAAACATTCAAACCTCCTATTGTGGGTCCGTTAGATCTCAAGTGAACTCAGATCACCATAGAATCTACGGTAAGGGAGCACCTCATACTCTCCCATGCGAGAAAACATAAGGTGCTATCGCAGCTTGATGCTACGGTGATACGAGCTTGGAGGTCGCTTGATCTGAGATCCAATGGCATTTGAGCAGTCTTTGTGCTTGTAAGCAAGGGTCGAACCCTTTTGGGGCTTTTTATAAAAAACCATTCGAACCACCGAGGAGGTGTTAATCACAACCAACGCCCAAAGAGCTTGTATCACCAAAGCATCTAAGGTGTGGTAGCACATGATATTCTTACATACAGTGAGAATATGATGTCCTCCTTCATCTTAGATGCTACGGTGATACGAGCTCGAGGTCGCTGGATATGGGATCAAAGGGCATCTAAGTAGTTTTTGTACAAATTGTGTGCAATTCTCAAACTCATCAAGGTTTCCTCAAAAAAAATAAGACACATCATGTGAGCTGCTATATCTCAGATCTACAAGCTCCAAGCAACTCAGACGGCATATAGCATCTAAGGTATGGGGCACATGATATTCTCCCGGGAGGAGGGGTGGGGTGCACAACCAATCGGTGGTTGGGAGGGTGGGGACAAATATAATCTAAACAACCCTAAACAGAGCTCCACAATTTTATCTAAGGTCGAGGGGTTGACCCCCGACAATCATAGCTCCACCTAAACACAACATTTGCATGTACTGTAGTACGAGACTTAATATTCATGTTTCAGCCATGTTCATTTTAAATATTGAACTGAGGACCATGGATGTCTTATATTTTACTTCTTTCATTCCTAAATATTAGTCTTTTAGAGGCTTCAAATGGACTAGCACATACGGATGTATATAGACATATTTTAGAGTCTAGATTCACTCATTTTGTTCGTATGTAGTCACTTGTTGAACTCTCTAAAAGACTAATATTTAGGAATAGAAGGAGTATTTTGAACTCGTGTCATACATGCATGGGTTGGAAAAATAGATGCACTATACTTATTGGATTGTTGTTGTGTTCATGTGTGTGTGTGTGTGTGTGTGTGTGTGTGTGTGTGTGTGTGTGTGTGTGTGTGTGTGGTCATATGCTTGATACATACAAAGTTTTCTCACCTCCATATTGTTCATCTTTTAAATTTGAATTTGCATTGAAAACTTACTAGGATACCATGAAATGTGAAATCCACGTTGAGATCACTATATCACAAATTCACTCTAATTCAACAACTCGTCATAAATCAATTACCACGTTGAGATTAGTATTTGCAAGGAAAATACGGGTATTGTAATACACATAGATTCGCTCGCAATTTAAAAGGTTCCTTTCAGATTCTCAAATGGTAGGACCTAACGGCATAATAGCCAGACCTTGGCCCGTGTTGATCCTAAAAAACGGGCTCGTGTCTTTCGGGTGGCGTGCGTGGTATGCACATTAGGCAACCCCAACCACCGAGCCTCGCTTCAAGTCGAAATATCCGGGCGCCAGAATTCCAGCCCTAGGAAATTCCCTCATGTCCCCGGTCCATAATGACTACCGATGAACAACGGAGGGATGCTTTAGTAACTAGACAACGTTACCTACCGTGTCGAGCACGGTTCAATTCCTCTCGCCGCCATTAAGGTCACCGTCAACTGCATTGCCTAGTACTACTACTACTACACCAGGATGAGCATAGAATTGAGCCCGCTTGTCGTGCCTAGTACTTGAGTTAATATATCGTGCACGCACTCGCACGGAGGGATTATCCTTTACTCCTCCTTTCGTTTATAGGGATTATCTCAAAATTTTAGTTTTCCCATTTTATAAGTCCCAATTTGGTTGTTCACCATCACATGTTCAGATTTCAAGGTGCAATATATCATTAAATGCAAGTATTAAGAGAAAATTGACCAATGCATGTACTTTATGCATGCATGCATTGCAATTAATGCATTCAGAACACAATTTTTGAGGAAAACAAGCGATTAATTGAGTGGTTTTGCAAACTACAACAATTGTTCCACCACTCACCATCTACCTTGGTTGGTGAGATTTTTTAATTGAGCCCTATAAACCGGAAAGGAGGTTTAACTAAGCAAAATGTTTGACCAAATCCTTTCTTAAGAAATACAACAGGACAGATGTACGGCTTGAAAATTTATTGCATGATGCAGGTTATGATATTGTTTCGAATCCTGGATCTTAAATTTCAGAAAATCAAAAAGTGAGCATAAATTCATGAAACTGAGCATGGTCACGTGATATGGCACAAATATTACTTCATAAGTTTTTTCTTCAATTCGAGACAAGCTGCTTATGACAAGTTGCACAAATGAAGAGCCAAGGTATTTTGGAACAAAGACCTGTCACGCATAGGCTTAACGCTTCACTATTGAAACCGTATGCCACGCGCCACCACGAGTCCCCGCTTCATCGGCAGTGCCGCCCCAAGAAGCGTGTGAGTCGACGGAGGCGGCGAGCAGATCGCAAGGCCGCTATCGTGGAGGCGTGGCGAGCAGATCACAGTGCAGATTCACCGAGGCGAGCCTTTGACCAGGCTCCGCCGCCCACCGTCGTCCCAACTGCTCCCACTTTTAATGTCGCCGCGCCGCAGTTTAAAATCAACCCCGCACTACCCGGTATCGCTACAATCCTCTCTTCCTCTCCGATTCTCCTGCCGCCTACCTCCAACTAGCCTCGACCTAAACGTACGCCATGCCGCATCACGATGGTCTGCCCTTAGTGTTCCAGCTTCATGAGGAAGACACCCAGCCGAGTCTCAAGAACATAAGGCGCTTTGGGACGAGCTTGAACTGGCCTTGCGGGAAGACGCCAGCCTGTCCCCGCCTCGCTCCGCTCCCATCGCCTGACCGTGCCAGCGCCCATCCTCGGGCATTGATGGGCTGGGAGCCGCACATTGTCGCCGAGCTTGATGCCACGGGTTCCACGAGGTCCTCGCCGACTTTCACGCGCTTGCAGCACCTGCCAACAAGATGCGCCACGCGATGCACCGACGCCAAGACGCTCGCACGGTGCCCGCGCACCTGCCAACATGCATGATGCCGCTGCAGACCGACGCGCGCGCTGCAGCGGTGCCCGCACACGAATGTCTCCACGCCGCCATTGACAGCGATGTCCTCGCTGGGCGCCAGCGTTCTCGCCGCATGGATGGCCGCCGCCGACCGCTTCCTTGCACCAACGCCACCGCCTCCTCCCGCCAGCTTGACTTCGCCCAAGTCCGTAACATTTTGGCCTTCCTTGAAGCTAGGCTAACGCCCAGAGTACGCCAACAACGGTGCAAGACGCCGCCGCCGCCGGGCCAAGGGTCTGACGACACACGTAGCACGGCAGAGGAGCCGCTTCTCACCGCGAGACGCCGCCGCCGCCGTAATCTAAATTTGCCATGAAAACGCTCGATTGCCATGATTAAAATCGAACGCTTATGATTTCCGCTTATTTTATATCGATTGAATGTTCTGCTAGAGACGATCAAATTAAATATAAAACGCCATCAAGCCACATGTATTCCTTGTCATCCAACGACCTAGACTGCTTCAATGTCGAGCGCCAACACGCTTAGCGTGCAGTTAATTTCATGCCAAAATAGTGCTAATCACATGACAACACGCAAATAATATCCTAGTAGTTAATATCCGCATGCACTTAATATACTTCCAAATTAACGCGGCATTGCACGCATACACCGACTAGTGCTGCTAGTACGTGAAACTGGTGCCGTGACTTGTGAACACGCCCAGATATGGTCAACGGCAACATCGCCTCATGAAGTTCTTCCTGTTTGCCCGCAAGGCCTAAACGCAGAAGGGGAGGAGAGAGAGAGCACACATGGAACCCACCAGTAAGTGAAGGCGTAATAGTACTAAAAATAATATTACATGTTATCCATTAATTAGGCTGTGGTAATATAAAAACATTATGTGAACAAAGGGGTACAACAAACATTGCTATTCTACGATGTTGCCTATTGACGCGTGCTCAAGGCCCGGTCGCATGTTCGATCCTCGCTTTATTTTTTAATTTGTATATGGGTCCAAATTTGTTTCATGACATGTGGGCCCTCGTGTGTAGTTTGTAGCACTTTAATTTGTGGGTCGAAATTTGTTCCATTCCAAGTGGACTATCGTGTGTAGTTTTGTAGCTTATTTATAATAATTAAAGAGAACAACATAGTTTTTTCAATAATACCATGGTGCGACGTTGAAGGCGCAGAAAGGACGCAAGAGAGAGCGATGACCGAGCCAGAGGGAAATCAACTAGGAGTTATGGGTTGCAACGGTGCTTGGAGAAGTTGTGGGCTGAATGCTACGAAAATATAATCTAAACCGACCGGAATAAATGCCTACACAAATTAAACCAAGGTTGGAGTGCCCTCGAATGTAAATAGCTCCGCTTATGAGGGATGGAGAGGTAGTAGCTTCAACGCTGGAAGATACGGTATGAGAAAGCGAGGTCAATCGAGAGACATATAGATAGAGAGAAAGTGAGTGTGGTCCGACATTCATTGAACAAATATATATGCTCCGAGAGATATTGTCCGATTGAGCTTTTGGTAAGGGTGAGGGCTGTAAGATAGAGCTTGAGAGATGATCCAGTCACGACGTAGATATATTTTGTGCGTGGAGGAAGCAAGGTCAACCGATCACATAGGGTCGCTGGTGATCGAAAGAGTGAGACGGGTTGGAGAGAGTGACCTAGATAGACGATGTGCGTGAGAGAGTATACAATGAATAGGTCAAATTGGGCTCAAACATGGTGATATATCGCTTTTGTCCGAGAAAGAGCGAGGTAAATCGAGACATACGAGAGAGAGAGAGAGAGAGATAGATAGAGAGAGAGAGAGAGAGAGAGAGAGAGAGAGAGATTGAGTGAGCGTGGCCCACCATGAGGTCGAAAGAGTAACGGCGGCTTGGATGGACTGACCTAGATAGACAATCATGGAGAGAGTATAGAGTGTGTCGATCGAGGCCCTAACAGGAGATATATCATTTGTGTTTGAAAGAAAATGAGGTTAAACGAGACTCATAAAGAGAGCTAGATTGAGCGAGTGTGGCTCACTGCAAGGAAGAAAGAGTGAGACAGCCTCGAGGGAGTGACCTAGATATACAATGTGTCAGGCGCACGAGAGGTTGGGGGCTAGATAGGCAATGCATGTATTTAGCGCGTAGAGGGTGAGAGGGAGAGGGGGGAGAGAGAGCTCGGCATGGGGTGCAATGGCGGTGTGTGAGGTAAATACATTTGGTAACAGGAGGGAAAAGGGTTGTGTAGTTGAGAGACTTAGAGATCAAACATGGAGAGAAAGAATGAACGGTGTTGGAAACCAATAGCTTGCTAAGGTGGTTAGGAGAGGAAGATTGACCGATACAGAAGTATGTTGTGTTTGTGTGCGGGGGGGGGCTAAAAACAACATTTGAATGTACATAGTACGAGACTTAATATCGATGTTTCAATTCGTGTACATTGTAAGATTTGAACCGAGGACCAGCATACGGGTAATTATTTCAATTTGTGCCATACTAAGTTTCGAAAAGTTGACATTGGCTCAATTTGTTGTGCTATTTTGTAGGTCATATGTTTGAATCCATCCAAAAGTTTTCTCACTACCATGGTGTTCATCATATACATATGAATTTGTATTTAAAAAGTAGCGTGGATACAAAGTGAAATGCTAAATTCACGTTAGAATTGGAGATCGCTATGACACACACTCTAATTCAAATAACTAACTACGTGACACACACTCTAATTCAAATAACTAATTATGTGACACACTCTAATCCACGTTAGCGCAAGTACTGCTTTCGATTTTTTTCAAATAACTCCTCATTAATTAATTTATAGTACTCCTCCTGCTCACTTTTATAAGACCTTGAAGACATTTCGCATAATGTGCAAAACAGTTCATTTTAAGTTGTCTAAAACGACTTACAAAAGTGAATGGATGGAGTATCTCGCTTCAATGACTAATTATTGCAAGGAAAACACGGCATGGTAATACATACAGATTCGCTTGCAAATGAAAGAAGATACGCTTGCATTCTCAAATGTAGGCGCACCAGTGCACCAGGGTCGTGGTCGGGTGGACGTTGCTTCGGTGCCTTAAAGGCAACTGCCCTTAGTGATCGACATGTGGACCAGCCACCTGTTGGGCCCATATGTCATGGACAAAGGCAGGTGCCTTAAGGCACCAAGCATAGTCCTATCGGGTGGTCACGCAGTGTCGACGGACGCGGGCACCCAGCCACCCACCCCCTCTCCCCCAAAAAAGGACGACGACAATATAAGTTCGCGATTCCATGTTTCGATTGAAATATCCGCGCCCCAATTCCAGCACTGCAAAATCTCTTCTCCACCGCCCCTTCCGCGCCAGATTGCTCAAATCCCTAATTCGCCGCCATCCTCGAATCGCCTCGCCTCGCCTCTTTCCCCACCGTTTCCCCACCTTCTCGTGCGGACGACGACGACGGTCGCACTTCACCACCGCACCGGAGCTACCTCATCTACGCCTCGCCCACCGCACCGGTGGTCCATCGACAACGCCGGCCGCCGCAACCGACGTGCTCATCATAGACACCGAAGTTCCACCGCATCGTGTGCTTCACCGACGCCGCCTCCCAGCTCACCGGGCTACTTCACCGAGCACATCGTCGCACTCTCCACCCCCGAGGCCGCTGAGGCTTCACCAACGGTCTCGCCCACCGCATCAGAAGGCCCGCTGCCACTCAAGATCTGCATCCGCGGCGCTGCCAGCCAACGCCAACAAGATCACCTCAACGGCTCTAAGTGACCCGACTTCTAGGCGAGCATGCCCAAACGCCGCCCAACTAGGTATCCACACATCACCCCTTTGTGCATTGTTTCGACGATGTTTGGATATCCTTTCACTGCCTTCTTAGCTTACACGCCTATGCAACTCGACTTTAACTCTTATTTCTTCCGAGATATCATCCAAACAAGCAAATCCATTTTTAGCGAAGCATGACGGGCTACGGATCCGTACACATCCCGCACACCCAGATAACCTTGTAAGTATCTGTCCTCCCAGACAACATCAAGGTCGATTCTCTTATTTCATCAACCATTCGCCGTGTCAAAATGCAGAGGGGGATGCAAGGAGCACAAGGCCTGCACATCCAAGCAAGTGGTAACATGGACTTGTACATGGAACATCCCAAGCGCAAGCAGAGCTGCAGTGAGCCTGCACAACGAGCAAGCTTAAGTCCCTGCATTTCATTTAATTCGTACTGGCATTTGTGTATGATTTGTGTGCAGTGGCTGATCCACGAATTCAAGTTAGCAGGGGTGAACATTTAACTTAAAAAATACGAAGGCACTTGCACTCGGAAATCAACATAACTTGAGAAATGTGAAGCTACATGCACTTTGAAAGCCAGCTAATGATCCAAAGTAGTTCAGATTATAAACACTAAATGATGCAAGCACCAAAAAACACAAAATGCAACATGGTGTACAAGGACTACAAACATGGTCTGTACCTGCTTGAATTATTCGCTCTCCGCTGAAAATATCAAAGTGTAATTGCACGATAACCAGTGCGCAAACTGCATATCAATATATCTATCCCGCATAAGTATGCCAATAGTTTCAAACAACAGATTAGAAAAGTATTTATGCTATGTTGTCATGATACGGGACTTTCTCGTAGATGGCCTCGACGCTTCCTCAAGCTATGAAAATGCACTATAATTTGCTTGTCATCAATGCCTCGCAAATCTCTATCTCTCTCAACATAGTAGATCATCATTAGACACTAAATCCTTCAATGAGCTTGCAAAATGCTTGCATTAGATCCCTCATTAGACACTATATGTTCATCACCAGGAGCATGTAAAATGTTTGCATCAAATCCTTCATTAGCAGTCTATTCATTAGACACTTCAGCTCAAGAACAACATGGGCTTGTATGTTTGCACCGAAACTTGATTAGATACATCAGATTCAAATAGTTCAAGATTGATTGGGGAGTTATAAAATAAGTAGAAATTGGTTTCATGTTCTCATAGATTCCCTACATACAAGCAGTTTTACAACACCGCAGTTTAACTATTGGCCAGAAATTGAAGAGTTGAATTAGATATAATCAGGGATGTGATGTACCTGCTCATTGCGCATGCTACTCTTGCAAGCTGCGATTATCCGCTTGGCGCAAGCTCGATGCCATGCCCGAGCTGCCGCCGCTGCCTCCCACGCAGACTACACCTGTGGTTGGATCTTCACCTTCTTGTCCCACGCTCGCTTGAAGCTCGGCGACCGCCTCCAACGAGGGCGCGAGGAAGTGCTGTGGTCGGCCTGTCCAGCCGGGCGGCTAGGTTAGGAGCGAACCAGACCGAGGCCGGAGCGAATGAATTGGGATTTTTCCCGCTGTCGATCGACATGGGAGGCGCCTGCTTGGGCCGTGAGCCTGCTATAGGGTCTGCCTTGCACTTATGTTATTGGCCCATCCAAGTTGAAACATTTTTCTTCATTTTTAAATTGCCTGCCTGCATGCTGGGGACAAACAAAACTAGCGTAATAACCTGACAACTCAAACTAGGTGCACACTTTCCAGCCACCGAGGCGTGTAAGTGCATCTAGTGCCACCCCTAGTTGGTTTTGGAGTATTGACGACAAATGTGGTTGAGGGACTAATGCGCTTGTGAGAATTGCAGGATAACGCAGTAGTGTCCCTCATTGATTCGGTTTACCTCACCGGAGATGACCCCTAAAATGTATGAAGACATTGACGACAATGGTGGTATGTGAAGATATTCACATTGAAGACTATGACATGAGAAGACATTGAGTGAAGACTATGGAGCGTGAAGACTGTGGTCGCTTCGTTGTTTCCTTTCTTCTTTGTTGAGTCATAGGAACCACCGTGATCGTTAAGGGGTCCAAGTGATCATAGTCGTAATGATCAAGTGATGCTCAACCTAAATCCTATGTCTTCGAGCGAAGACAATGAGAGCAAAACTTATCCAGAGCTGGATGAGTCAGCTTTGCTTGTAGCCCAAGTAAAGTTGCCGTGTGTTTGAAATCTGACCGTTGGAACACGTGTTAGTTCCTTAGTGACCCAGGGTCATTTCGGACATAACAGGTCGGGTTGCCTAGTGACTATAAATAGCCCACCCCCTACACCATAAATTGGTGGCTGCTCAGAGTTAGTGCACGGCTTTTGTCGCTTGAGAGCAACCCACCTCAAGCCTTTGAGAGAGAGAAACTTTGCAGGACAAAGCCCAAACACCCAGAGCCAAAGAGTGTTAGGCATCATCAAGTCTTTCTCGTCTGTGACTCAAGACTTATTACACTTGAGGACTGTGAATCCTCCACCAAGTTAGGCGCGCTGCTCGAGCATCCAAGAGTCATTGTGGATTGCCGTGAACGCAGTTTGTGAAGGTTCGAAGTCTACCTTGAAGACTTACCAGAGTGATTGGGCGAGGACTGTGTGTCCTTAGCTCAAGGGGAATAAGGTGAAGACGCGGTCTTCTGAGTTGAATCTCAGCCTCCCTAACTGATGTACAGCTTGTCACAAAGAATCGAACTGGTCCAACAAATCCTGTGTCTTCAACAAGTGACGGGTTCTATCTTCTCCTCACCTTACTTAGAGTTTGTCTTCGAAGTCATTGCCTATTTGTCATACCTGTTTGACTTCATTGCTTGACTACTTTTGTTGATTGGCTTCACTATCTTCCATCTTGATCCTACTACTAAGCTGCTATTAGTCTTGTACTTTCAATGCTATTGCATACTAGACTATGGTTTGCTTGTTGTAGTTTATCTTCCGCTGCATATCAATTAGGTCATTTCTATTGTTTGTCTTTGAAACATCCGTGTTTTGAAGACTTTCCTAAAATCGCCTATTCACCCCCTCTAGTCGATAACTAGCACTTTCAATTGGTATCGAGCAAGGTACTCCCTTGTTTTGTGTGATTCGGTTTAACCACCGAGTTTTAGCTATGTCGATCGCAGGATAATCAAAGTCTCCGCTGCTTGCCCTGTGTTCGATGGAACCGACTATCCTTATCGGAAGAATAAGATGCGATGCATCTTGAAGCCATTGATGTCGACTCTGTATGTCGTCAAGAACGGCGCTCCCAAACTGGTGAAGGTGTCACCCCGCCGATGTCAAGAAGTTCATCCAATCGACTCTACCGCAAAGAACATCATCTGTGGTCATCTCGACCAAAGGACAAGATGGCCGCAGGAGTGCTCGAAACGCCGGCTTAGTCCGGGACTGGCTATCCAAGGTCAACGGCGCCTCAACCCGTAGAGATCAAAGGATCGTGTTCTTCCAACCTCTTCAACCGCTTCAAGAGAAACGACAATGAAAATGTCCAGCTCACGCTTGATCGCCTCACCGACATCACAAATGAGCTTCATGCTCTCGGCGCCACTGAGATCACCAAGCATGAAATCGCCAAGACACTACCGAGATCACTTGACAGCTCTTTTGACACCCTTGCCCTCATGATACAAGAACGCCCTGACTTCAAGACACTCGATCCGTCTGATATACTTGAGAGGCTCAACACACATGAGTTCCAGCTTTCTGAGAAAAGAGATATCTATGGTCCAAACTATGGCCGAACTCGCTTTGAAGGCAAAAGTTGTTTCTTCATCCAAGAAGAATCTGATCATGGTTCCGATGATCCCAAGACATTGGAAAGGAACTTGCTATGCTTGTGAAGAAGTTCCAGAAGTTCACTAGGAAGAAAGGCTTCAGAAAGTCTTCACGATCCAGCTCAAGAAATGATGAAGCTTCCACTCATGACTACAAGAAGAGAACCTGTCACAAGTGCAGGAAAACTAGACACTATATCTCTGAGTGTCCACAATGGGACAATGAGAAGAAGAAGAAGAAGAAGAGCAAGGAATATGATTCTGATGACAAGAAGAAGAAGAAATCTTCAAAGTCTTCTTCCAAGTCCTCATCAAAGTCTTCATCTCATAAGAAGAGCTCATCTGGCAAGGCTCGTGCTTTTGTTGGCAAGGAAATGGATTCAGAGGAGGAGTCTGCTTCGAGGAGGTGGAGGTGGAGTCCAAGAGGAGTCCGACCGGCGCTGTAAGTCCGGCTTTAGCCACAGCCTATGTTGCCAAGTCCATCTTCAACATCAAGACAATGACTTCTACACCAACGCTCAAGTCGATGACAAGGACGACCCTGCCCCACCTATCGCTTCATGGCACGCGGTGCCAAGGTAAAATCACGTGATGCTTACTTTCAAACATCAAGTGAAGATGACTCGATTGTGAATCCAAACCCAGCTACAAAACACTTGCTAAAATTGCAACCGAACAACAAAGAGCTATGGAACATACTCAAAAAATGTTAGACAAAAGCGATGACCTGTTGGACGCGAAATGACACGCTCACGCCCTTAGTTGAAGACATTAAAATCTTCATGCTAAGTACCAAGAACTTGAAAGTCGCCATGAAACGCCTCAACTACTCATGAAAAGCTCTCCTATGATTATCTTCAAAGGAAGCAAGAGCTTGAGAAATTGAGAGCGCTCATGAAGATCTTCAAAAGAGAATGAGTCACTTCGCCAAATGATCAGTTCCGCCAGATGGATTTGAACCACCATGTCTAAAATGTCTTGAGCGTGATATCGCTACCTCTCGCTGTCGAATGTTCAACTGTTGCTATCGTTGCATTGTCTTCAACTACTAATGTGGTAACTAACCCTCTCATGGAGGATACCACTGCTATTGCCGATGAAAATGCTAGGTTGAAGACATTGCTTGAAACAGGATGTATAAAAGTCCGAAAGGGCATCGCACAATTTATGATGTCCTCAAAAGCAGATTCGAATCAAACCCTAGGAAAGAGGGTGTTGGGTTCGAGAGGAAAATGAATGTTGATGGTTCCTATCGAAGCCCGAGCAGATCCCAAAACCACATGGGTTGTGCAAAGGGACCTTCAAGGATCCATCCACCTTATCCGCTTTACCTGTGCTAACCCTATTATCATTGATGAATCCTTTGATGCAAACTATAAGCTGTTCAAGAATCGAATGGTGAAGTGTTTGCTGTGTATATTGGTACTAATCGCAGGAATGGACCGCCTATGAAGAAGATCTGGGTTCCCAAAAGCTGTCTTGAGAATCTTCCAAAGGAATGTCATCATGACACCACCGGGAAGAAGACAAACCCTGCACCTAAGGCGCCATATGGTCCAAAGGCTTTACATGCATGAGGACTCACCGAGTCACCCTAACGCCAATGTTTTGCAGGAAACCGTACTCAAATTTATGAATATGAGCATGTGTCTTCAAACCGCTATGTTCATAGAACTAAGAACTTTTCTCGCTTATTCATATGAGTATCATTCATCTCCTGCAAGGCTATTTGCTAGGGCACCAAAGCCGAATTCTCGATGCTGCACTTAGACTCATTGTTTCTAAGCCACCCTCAAGATGTGGGTGGTTAAGAAGAATTAACTCTTTTGCAGAAAGGGTCTCCACCAAAAATCAAAGGCGCCTCGATGCTATAGTCGGGACCTAAAACATCTTGTAGGGCACAAGATCAAATGCCCAAATGGTCTCACTATGTATTTTGTTCCTGAATCGCTTGCCATTCATCCTATCAGTCCTAATCTTGATTTAAGCTTCAATAATCCACTTGCTCATTAAATGTTTATGCTTCACAATGCTCTTGGTGAAGCCTATCCCCTAACTGCATCAGAGGGTATGACACCTCATGCTTCGTAATGGATTATGGACAAGGATGCACTAATCATATGACTGGTGATCAAGTCTTCTCATGGACTCAACTCACGCCCATCGACAAGAGTCACATCACATTTGGTCGACACCGGTAAAAGCAAGGTATTGGGTCTAGGTAGAGTTGCAATCTCAAAGGATCAACACATGGATAAAGTGATGCTTGTTGAATCCCTTGGTTTCAACTTGATGTCCGCCTCAATGCTTTGTGACTTGAACATGATTGTGATATTCGAAAATATCGCTGCCTTGTACTAATGGAATCGACAAGTCTCTAGTCTTTGAAGGGTATAGGAAAGATGATCTATACATGGTAGATTTCAGCAGGTCCACAGCTTGTCAGATGTCTTCTTGCAAAAGCTTCGCATCGTCGGCTCGCATCGGAGGTCGGGCATGTCGGCATGAGGAACTTACACACACTCGCCAAGAAGAAGCATGTCATAGGCATCAAGGTGTCAAGTTCAAGAAGGATCATTTGTGTGGTGCTCGAAGTCGAAAGATGACTAGGCAAAGCACCCTCAAGACAATCATGACGACATCTCAACCCTTCGAGCTGTTACACATGGATTTGTTTGGCCCTACTCATTACTCTACCTCACAACAACTGCTTGTCTCTATGGCTTCGCCATTGTTGATGACTACTCAAGATACACATGGGTGCACATAATTTCTACAAGACTGAAGTGCAAGATGTCTTCAGACGCTTCGCCAATCGAGCAATGAACAATTATGGCGCCAAGATCAAGCATATCGAGTGATAACGCATCAATTCAAGAACACCGGACTTGATCTTTATCTCGATACCATGGAATCACTCATGAGTTCTCTCGCCCATACACACCTCAAAGAAATGGCATCGTGGAGCGCAAGAACAGTAACCTCATTGAGATGGCTCAACAATGCTCGACGAGTACAAGACACCAAGAAAGTTCTGGCCTGAAGCTATTGATACAGCTTGTCACGTCATCAACCGTGTTTATATCCATAAGCTTCTGAACAAAACATCCTATGAGCTCCTTACTGGCAAGAAGCCAAATGTCAGCTACTTCAGAGTATTTGGGGCTAAGTGCTGGATCAAGGATCCCCATCACAAGTCAAAATTTGAACCCAAAGCTCACGAAGGCTTCATGCTCGGTTACGGAAAGGACTCGCACTCCTATAGAGTCTTCAACCTTTATCTCTACAAAATCGTCAAAACTGTAGACGTGCGATTTGATGAAACCAATGGTTCACAAAGAGAGTTCCTGCCAAGTACACTAGACGAAGCTCCACCAAATAATCTATCAAGCTAATGGGAACCGTGAAATCATGCCTTCAAGCACAACCAAGAGGAACTTATCATTTCTGCACCTAACCAACCGAAGACAATGCTCACCAAGACAATCCTCCCAATGATGACAATGATCAGCAGAGCAAAGTCTTCGCCCGCTTCATCCTCGAAAGGCAAATGAAGTACAGATTGAGAAGATAATCGATAGCATCAATGCACCTGGTCCGCTTACTTGCTCAAGAGCAACACAGCTAGCAAATTTCAGGCACTTTTCTTTGTGTCAATATCGTAACCCAAGAAAGTTGTCAAGCCTTTATGGAACCGTAATGGATACAAGCTATGCAAGAAGAACTTCAACAGCTCAAGCTGAACAATGTTTGGGAACTTGTCAAGCGCCCCGACCTCGCAAGCATAACATTATTGGCACCAAATGGATATATCGAAACAAGCAAGATGAGCATGGTCAAGTCGTAGAAACAAAGCACGGCTTGTGGCTCAAGGATATACTCAAGTTGAAGGAATTGACTTCGATGAAACATTTGCTCCTCGTAGCTAGGCTTGAAGCTATTCGCATACTACTAGCCTATGCTAACCACCACAACATCTTGCTCTATCAAATGGATGTGAAGAGTGCATTTCAATGGCAAGATTGAAGAAGAAGTATATGTCGCCAACCACCGGCTTTGAAGATCCAAAACATCCCGATATGGTGTACAAGCTAAATAAAGCAATCAGATGGCCTCAAACAAGCTCCTCGCTACCGGTATGATACTATCAAAGACTTCAAGAGCAAAGGCTTCAAACCTGGATCCCTTGATCCCACACTCTTCACGAAGACATATGATGGTGAACTGTTTGTATGCCAAATATATGTGGATGACATTATCTTCGCCGCACCAACCGTAAGTATAGTGATGAATTTGGATACATGATGCAAGAACAATATCGATGTCCATGATGGAGAGCTCAAGTTCTTCCTTGGTCTTCAAATTCACAAGAAAGGAATGGCATCTTTATATCTCAAGAAAAATACCTCCAAGATTGTCTCAAGAAGTTTGGAATGCAAGAGTGCAAAGGATACACGACGCCAATGCCAGCCAAACACCATCCGGGTCCCGACGACAATGGTAAAGAGTTCGATCAAAAGGTATACCGCCCATGATTGGTTCCTTACTTTACCTATGTGCATCTAGGCCAGATATTATGCTTAGTGTTTGCATGTGTGCTCGATTCCAAGCGGCACTAAAGGAATCGCATCACTTAGTCGTGAAGCTTAATTCTTCGATATTTGGCTCACACCCCAACACTCGGATTATGGTATCCAAAGGGCTCAAAATTTGATTTGGTTGATTTTTGATGCTGATTATGCTGGTGACAAGGTGGATCGCAAGTCTACATCAAGCACATGTCACTTTCTGGGACGATCACTTGTCTGTTGGTCTTCAAAGAAGCGTAACTGTATCACTCTCAACGCTGAATCTGAATACATTGTTGCCGGATCTTGTCAGGCTCAGCTTCTATGGATGAAGCAAACTCTCAAGGACTATGGCATCAATCTGAAACAAGTACTCTCTTCATGCGACAACGAAAGCGCCATCAAGATTGCCAACAATCCAGTCCAGACTCAAGACAAAGCACATTGAAATTGGCCATCATTTTCTCGTGGATCATGTCATGAAGAAAGATATTGACATCATTCACGCCAACATCAAGAGCAATTGCGATATCTTCACAAAGCCCTTGGATGAGAAAAGGTTTTGCAAGTTACGTGTGAGCTAAATATCTTGAATCCTCAAATGTCCTGTGATCAGGCACACATCCTAACACTTATGCATGTTGATGACTTAGATGTGCAACACACGAAGTAAAGTATATCTTCAATCAATGAAGACTTACATTCTGAGTGTGAATACATTAACGTGGAATTTGACTTCGGAGCGCCATGATAATTGTGCGCCGTGTCTGGGTCTAATACTTCCTATACGGTGGGTAACGCCACCACCAAATTTTTTGTTTGAAGTGTTTCACTCATGGCGCTATTTCTCAATATCTTCGCATTTGATTTGTCTTCAACTTCAACCTATCTTCATGATTTTCTTCACTATGTTGATTTGGTTGCTTATATATATATATATATATATATATATATATATATATATATATATATATATATATATATTGTTCTGTCTCTACAAGATTCACTTATAGCTATGTCTTCCAAGTTGAATCTTTGAACTAAGTGAATGTGATCGACCCTAATCTCTATGCTTTCTATCTCAAACTCTATCTGTCCAAATCATATGCATTCTATTGAAATCGTCGAATGTCTTCTCTCGGCCCTTGTCGCCAGTAAGACACAGAGACAAACTTTAAGTCTGTTTTAAATGATTCATCTCATCGTTGAAACCGGAGAAGCCGGAACGACCATCCGACAAACCTGGCGGGCGGGAACGTGGGACAACTCGTAGTATGTTGCATGCTTGCCACGCGCCCCTCGGATGTGAACCGCCAGGCACTCTGCGAATTGCATTGTGCCGCACACCTCCTTATAAATACATGTCCCCGCGTAAAGAAAATCTTCTTCCACCTCTCCACCTCGCCAAAACCCTAGCGCCACCGCTAGCTCTCGACGACGCCGGGCGACGAAGCGCTTAGCTGCCGCGATTTCTCCGACGCCGCCCTCACGCCGCCGCAACATCGCCATCTCCGCCGCCGTCAGAGGTGTCCTCCGTCGCCAAGTTAGGGCACGTGGATTGAACTGCTCGCCTCCTTCTTCTTCCCGCCTAGCAGTTCTTCGAGTGGTAAATATAACTCTATTTTTACCATCTTTTGATCTTCAAGATTCATCCTACTTACCAAAATTGGTTTCTGCCCATACAATGTTAGATCTATTCTGCTCAGATCTCATATCGCTTAGTATATTCACTTAAGCTTCACAACTAGTTAGATTCCTCACTTGTACTTATTCACGGATTCGCATAAATCGAACCAACTCTCAGCAGATAAGTGAATGTCTTCGCATCATGAGGTCAATGTCTTCAAACTGATTTATCTTCAAAATCTTCCGAGAATGCATATGACCTCTTCCCTTCCTCGATTCTAATGCTGTCACACAGTACATGTCCGTGGAGAATCCCTTGGTTCTCATAGTCCGCATTCGCTTGCAAAATTCTTACAAGATCAAACTAACTCTCCCGGCCGCCTCGCTTGTCCAGCAAACGCAAGCCTTTGAAGCCTTTGAACGATTGAAGCCATTCAGTTTGAAGTTCATGGCTGCGATAAATCAGTCAGAAGGGCGGCATACAGCCGTGGGGAACCTCAAAAGATCTGCCTCGATGACCTCGCAGAGCTTTACAAGACAGATCCCAAGAGAATTACAATCACGAAGACGCGAATCCAATGGATTCGACGATATTGGGCTGAACAATGGTTCAAGTACAATTTCGTGACCCAGTGAATATGCCGAGAAGAATGCTATCGAAGCCCTTGGGGTGATATTCTTTCGAGGCCTTCCACCCAAGAACATGGTTGAAGCTATTGCACAAGGTTTCTATCCTTGTATGGTCCGTGGACCTCATCCCGAAAATGCCGACCCAACGCCATTGCTCGTGTCGGACGATAATCTCTTCAAGCGCAACTTCCAAAGACGCAAAGGCTTCGCCAAGGAAAACAAGAAGTCATTGGGATTAGACTTCAACCCTGGTCCTCCGCTTCCCCTGCGGCCGACGGCTCACGGATGTCGAACCCAATGTCATCGGTCCTTTTCAAACCTTGATGGCCTCATCACTTACATCTTGGTCCAAGGTGCCAAAGTGGATCACTCGATGACGATGTTGAGTCTGATGAAGCCCCAGCTCTAGCTCCCGCCTCCCGCTCCAAAGCCGCAGGTTAAAGAAAGTCAAGGCTTCAAAGTCACCGCTCCTCCAAAAGCTTCACGTGAAGCCACTGCCATCGCACCTCCCCGCCAGCAGCCTCAAGATCAATCCCAGATTCCAAGAAGACGGAGAAGAGAAAGAAAATTGTCAAGAATACTGAATCGACATCGACTCCTACTGCCATTCTCGCGTGAAGAGCACATTGATCTGTCCAAAGGATGAAGATCTTGCGATGATGCCCTTGAGCAACTTATCAAGAGCAAAGAAGAAGCAGAAATTTTCAACAATTTGCCTCTTTGATGTGGCAATCATCCATCACTTCATTGATGAGTGGTTTGACACCCCAAACATCAGCTTTGAAGATCTGCAACTTCCTATTGGCCTCAGCGCCTCTTTCAATGGCGCCATTGCTTCGAAGCTAGCTCTTGCTCAGCGCATTGTTGAACTCAAGAACAAAATCGACTATGAAAAAGCTCGCCAAGAAGCATATGGCTGCACTCAGCGCAAGATGTCAAAACTTCAAGGTCATGCTGCACGAGCTCAAAGAAGCCTTTCTCAAGAAGCGAAGAAGCCAGAGGCTCTCGTGAGCGCATGAAGAGTCCGGCCGACAAGTGTGTGCTTGCCTACAATGAGGCCGAGAAGCGCAAGGCTCTTGGTCGCCCCGGCATTGACCCTGTAATGGCTGCAAAGAGGAAGAAGTCTTCAACTCACCAAGCTGCACCTTCAAGGCAGGAAGAACCCCGCATAGTCTTCCCAAGCAGCATGACTGCTCAAGCCAAAGGTCCGGCCAACCGCTTCAATGTAAGAAGACGAGGGCTGCCGAGGCTGAAGCCGTAAAAGGAAACTTCCCGGCCTCCGATGCTGCTCCTCCAAGAAGAAGCTCAAGACCAAGAAGAATCGGGCTGCTCCCACAGAGCCCTTGGTTGTTGAACCCATTTCTGGTTCGCCCGCTCGCAACCCAAGAACTTCGTGATGACTGCTCATGAGCCTCGCTTCCACAGAGGCTCCTCAAGTCAAGAGATTCCAGCAGCTTGATCCCATCACTGCCAAGACATTGGTCACCATGACAATGTTGAAGATGATGAAGTTCTTCCTCAAATTGAATACAATGTGGTATCATCGCTGCTCATAATTAACAGCGAACTCATCAAGATTGGTCGCCCTTCCGACGCCAATTGCTCAGATGCTTCATGGGCTGATCGCCTGCAACAAGAAGACTCCAACAAGTACTCCCCAACAACAACAGCAAGAAGAAGAGGAAGACTTTGAGGCCCGCAAACCCATCTCCAAAGGCGCCGCCAAGATTTCGCAGGCTTCGCAAAGGTCAAAGGCCTCAAGTACCTCTCTCGAGCTGCTCTGTATGAGAAGTGCACCACCAACCTGTTGCACGCCAAGTGTTTTCGTAAGCCACCCAACTGTGAATGTCTCCGAGTCCAAGCCAAAGCTGCTGAAGACAATCCGCTGCATCACCAAGACACCCAAGAAGAAGAAGAACGTGTCCCTACACCCCTCAGAATTGAAGAAGTTATTCCTGATATCAACGCAAGCGTTCGACCCTCCAGCTCCTCAAGTGGAGGTTGAAAACATTGAGGCTGCCACCTCCAACACCAATGAAGCCAATGACGGGTCATGGCTGAAGCAAATGTGGAGCCTGCACCAACAGCCCTCAAGCCAATGAAGGAAATGTGCCTGGCCAATGAGGCAACTCTCCCAAGCATCTCGCCGAGCAGCTCAAGCCTCGCTTGTTGCCACTCGCCCAGCCCGCCACCAAGGCCCTACACAATTGAGCAAGCATACAACTATGGTCAGCTAATCACAAGAAGATGGCTTGTTCTGTCCCTCCGCCTCATGCCTCGGGTCCTCGCTTGAATATCATATTGCGATAGGCCTCAGTCCAAGCCAAAGCCAAGACTGCCAAGGTTTCCTGCACCGCCACCTCTACAGTGTTCTTTCAATGCAAATGGCTTCAAAGCCCACAACACTTTCTTTGACAGAGCAAAGAACCCCTACACAAGGCCAAGGATATCATCTGACCATTTCTGGAGCTATCAGCAATGAAGCTATTACTCATGCATTCTCAGATGATCAAGGGCGATTTTCCTCATATGCGCCGACATCGGGCCATTGCCGGACTCGCATGCTTAGAAGAAGCACTTGATTGCTTTTATGATGCAGTCTGCTCGGCTTCACATGCATAAAGAACACCGGAATGAAGAACTTGTGCTTCAATTCTATGCTACCTCCACATCCGCGGCTACTACAGAGATACAAAGACATGGGTTCTCGAGTGGATGACAGAAATGTTCATCATGAAGCCAAAGCTCTTGACGCCATTGAGCTCACAGCCTACCCACTCCCGGAGAGCTGTTTGAACCTGGTTGTCAACTCCACCGCGATGCAATCGAGAGCATATTTCATAAGCCGTAACCCAACATGAGTCGATGTTGAGCATGATGAAGCCATCGCCACATGACGCTGAATACCCTCAAGACTTCTTTGTTGATGACCTTGAGTATCCGCCTCGCATAATATATCACATCATCAGCGTAACTCTATGGCCTATCAAAGGGCATTCATCATCCGCAAAACTTGAAGGAGCAATGAAGACATTGGTCTTTACATCCTCAATGGCATCAGCTTCAATACGCAAGAATTCTTCATCCGACAATTGGCTGCGCCTCGATCTGATCTGCTTGGTCTGAAATTTTATGCTCCATGGGTCATGCGCTCATCAAGATGCACTCGCTATCAACTATCAGCCCTCCGCCGCAATCATCCGATATTTCTACCAGAGGTTGATATGTCGCTTGAAGCCATATACCCCGAGCCCGCCAAAACGCCACTTTGTCTTCGTAATGCCGATCACCATAGCTTCTCTCAACCCATGGAAGGCGCCCCAGCAGATCTCGTGTCTATCCTCCGGCTGGGAACACACGATGTCTCACCGCGCGCGGACTGAAGCCACCGAGAGCACAATTGGACAAAGGCCTCTAAGCGCCTCGAGTCCTCAATGATCGAGAACTTCTTGTTGCACCGCATCGTAAACAAGATAAGCATCACCCCTGCTCAAGCGACAAATGCAAAGCCTCTGGTGGACGCCAATCGATTCAAACCTTGCCACCAAGAATGCTTTTGTCACTCACGAGACCTGTCGGCGATCATGGAAGAGTTTGACCTCGCTCAAGGTCAAGCAGATCTTCAAGACGATGGCTTCACCGAACGCCTAAGTTTGACTCCACCTCCACGGAATGCAGTCCTACGATTTAACTCCATCACTTGAAGACTCGACTATTCTTCCTCCACGGCAACCGCCAATGCCAGAGTGATCGATGATGAAGCCGATGCTACTTCACCGCCTCTACTTCAGACGCCGACACCGCACTAAGCTCGCCTCGCACCGCCAACCAACAACGATAACCCTACTGCATCATCTACTTCAGAAGAGGACGAGTAGATGCTCTATGTCTTCAAACCTTTTTGGTCCTTACTGACAAAAGGGGGAGAAGCATATGAGTTTGATAGTCTTCAAGCTGGTTCATAAGGGCGGTTGCATAATATTTTGCCTAGTGTTTACAACTCTCGCTTTTGATACATTTGGTTCTTTGAGTTGTAACACTTAAACTCGATGGTCGCCTGCTACTTATTTGCTTTACTCGTGCGATGATAAATTCCGCATGTGCGATTTATAACTTCCGACTTAGATCATTCTCGCAGACGCCCATTTTTCATTATGCATGTCATTCTCTTAGTTATATCATTTCATGCATGATGAATTATCTTCATAAGTTGAAGAGGATCTCCACAAGTACAACCTGCCATGTGCATTTGCATTCCAAAAGCAAACTACTTATATGCACATCTTCAGGGGGAGCCTTTGCCACTTATGAAGACAATTCCCTATCCTTTACAATTTCACATATTTTATCCCTGTTGAAAACTTCAACCAGTTTGTCATCAATCACCAAAAAGGGGGAGATTGTAAGTGCATCTAGTGCCACCCCTAGTTGGTTTTGGAGTATTGACGACAAATGTGGTTGAGGGACTAATGCGTTTGTGAGAATTGCAGGATAACGCAGGTAGTGTCCCTCATTGATTCGGTTTACTCACCGGAGATGACCCCTAAAATGTATGAAGACATTGACGACAATGGTGGTATGTGAAGATATTCACATTGAAGACTATGACATGAGAAGACATTGAGTGAAGACTATGGAGCGCCAAGATCGTGTCGCTTCGTTGTTTCCTTTCTTCTTTGTTGAGTCATAGGAACCACCGCATCGTTAAGGGGGTCCAAGTGATCATAGTCGTAATGATCAAGTGATGCTCAACCTGAATCCTATGTCTTCGAGCCAAGACAATGAGAGCAAAACTTATCCAGAGCTGGATGAGTCAGCTTTGCTTGTAGCCCAAGTAAAGTTGTCGTGTGTTTGAAATCTGACCGTTGAACACGTGTCGGCCCTTAGTGACCTGTGGTCATTTCGACATATCAGGTCGGGTTGCCTAGTGGCTATAAATAGCCCACCCCTACACCATAAATTGGTGGCTGCTCAGAGTTAGTGCACGGCTTTTGTCGCTTGAGAGCAACCCACCTCAAGCCTTTGAGAGAGAGAAACTTGCAAGGACAAAGCCCAAACACCCAGAGCCAAAGAGTGTTAGGCATCATCAAGTCTTTCTCGTCTGTGGTGACCTGAAGACTTATTACACTTGAGGACTGTGAATCCTCCACCGTTAGGCTTTATGCTCGAGCATCCAAGAGTCATTGTGGATTGCCGTGAACGCAGTTCAGAAGGTTCGAAGTCTACCTTGAAGACTTACCAGAGTGATTGGGCGAGGACTGTGTCCTTAGCTCAAGGGGAATAAGGTGAAGACGCGGTCTTCCGAGTTGAATCTCAGCCTCCCTAACTGTATGTACAGCTTGTCACAAAGAATCGAACTGGTCCAACAAATCTTGTGTCTTCAACAAGTGACCGGTTCTATCTTCTCCTCACCTTACTTAGAGTTTGTCTTCGTGAAGTCATTGCCTATTTGTCATACCTGTTTGACTTCATTGCTTGACTACTTTTGTTGATTGGCTTCTCACTATCTTCCATCTTGATCCTACTACTAAGCTGCCATTAGTCTTGTGCTTTCAATGCTATTGCATACTAGACTATGGTTTGCTTGTTGTAGTTTATCTTCCGCTGCATATCAATTAGGTCATTTCTATTGTTTGTCTTTGAAACATCCGTGTTTTGAAGACTTTCCTAAAATAGCTTATTCACCCCCTCTAGTCGATAACTAGCACTTTCAAAGCGGCCGCCCATACCAGCCCCTATGGTGGCGCCGCCTTTTTGTGTGTATGATTGATAGTGAAAATATTCTAGTGGCGCTTTTGATTTACCCACATAATGGTTGAATTGCTTGTTTCTATGAACTGAGTTCGCTAATAATGTGAAGGATGCCAGTCTTTCCATCCTATTCTAGATTGCTTAGATCTCGATATGCCAAAAGTAATCGCATGAAATATACAAAGAAAAGCCAGCAGATGTGTTTGGCTACAACTAGTTCGACTACACGCCCTCATATAACATATCAAGGACGCACCATCTTACCAGATTAACCATTCGACTTACCCGTGAAGTGTGGGAAGAAAGAAGTATTGGGACTGTGTATCCAAGCAATTGATGCCATGGACTCCTTTGTACAACCTTGTGTTTAAAAAGAAGTTGCAGCAGTCTCGCATAAAGAAATAGCGTAAGTTCAGCCATTCGCTTCTCGAATTTTAGTTAGCCACTTATTGCAAAATTGTTCAATTACGTTGCTTGGCTTAATTTAGTTTGCTATCGATTACATAATGGCACAGCCTGTTAATCATATTGCGATCGCTACTTATCTATGTGTTTGATACTTACCGTTAAGAATTACCTGCTTGCCTTAACTTAAATATCTACTTGTTTGTTTAATCGCTTGTTGCTGCAACAGGGTTACAATGATGTTAGACATTACTCTCCTTCCCATATATAGGACGCTTTTTGACACTAGCATAGTGTTAAAAACGCCTTACATTATGGTACTGGAGGGAGTACTTTTCAGCATCCAATTGAAACTCTTTAATTCCTTGTTTGTTTAACTGGTTTGTTGTTATAACTCCCAGCTTGAGATGTTTTGCTAACTTCAACTTTTCTGAATCCAATCAGAACTTTAATGGCAAAACAAGTTAGCCCAAGATCAAAGAGCGAGGTCCCCATGGACGTTGCATCATCCCACAAAGAAGGGCACCGCCCAATCGCATTATGAATTGCCAACTCCGATGCTCTAGAGGCTAAACTAGTGGTAGAAAGAGATTTTGCTTCGCACTTAGAGATGAAGTTGACATGTTGAGGAAGCAAACAGCACAATCACAAGCAGTACTCAAGACAACCATTAAATATTTGGTGGATTTCAAAACGAAGCAAGTCGAGACTCCACCAGATTGTTAAGGTCCTCAAGGAAAAAGGAAATTAAATTCTACTTGGTAAATCATAGGTGAAATGTTCTTTCCATAGTTGAATAACCTTTGTGTTGTCTGTTCATGTAATCAATCAAACCATTTGTTTTAGAGATCATGTAATAATTGTTTTTTTTGTAATTTTATTTGAGCACAAGTCTGTATTAATTGATAAGACTCGAGACATTTCATTTGGATTGATGTGCCCACCTACAAATATGCTAATCGGGCTGAATGTGCATTCAGAAATAGTAGTAGTATAGATGGACCATAAGTGGCACGATCGAAAGGGCCAAGATGTGGCTAAAAAAGGATGCTGTTGTAGCCAAAAAAAGTACAATGCCTGGCTTATGTATGTTAGTTGATATTATTGATCCATATACTCTATAAGTGTTTATATGTTTGTTAGTTATGTACATTCTTGGTTGATTGACTCGGTATTTGAATCTTGATACATCGCTTGTGTACATATCTAAATGGGAGTACACATTATGTTATGTGACATTTGAGTTGGACATGAAGTGTTCCAAATATTCAATTCACCTTAAACTGGATACTAGTTTCTGAATTTGAGTATCGCATTTGTAAACCATATTCATATATGACAAAGGAATACATCTTTGTCGCCTTTTGAAGATATATAAAACACATAGAATGATTTATAAAGATTCATATAGGAATACAAAATGGATTCAATTTAGTTGCTGTGGTAAACGTGGATGCTTATTGTCCCAAAATTCAAAGAAGCAGCAAAATGTCCACTCCCACGCCGGCTGCCCGGCCAAGTGTTTGGGAGATGGAAATTACTGTCTACCCATTACACGGACAATCCATCGCCCGATTTCCACTACTCTAAATAGGGTAGGTTAGTAACTTCAATTGACGTGACACGACCGCCTCGAGCCCATTCCGACACGGTGGGCGCCAAACATGGGCGCAAAACACATTTGATTCAAGCTCATCCGAAGACCTCTGCTTTCTCCCTCCATTCCCCATTCATACACGGTGGGCGGCAAAACAAACTCGACTCGGCCAAATCGATGTAGGCAAATATTTTCAATAGGGCAGGTTTGTAACTTCACTCAGACGTGACACAACCGCCTCTACCCGTCAGCCCCATTCATACACCGTGGGCGCCAACCACCTCTCCTCGCCTCTAATCGCCTGGGCAAATATTGGCGAGATGCGAGATTACCGTCCTATCCCCAACCGACGAGACGTCCAAATTTTAAACGGGGCTAAGTTCATAACTTTCCCATATTTCGCATAAAGGCCCCAAAACATGGTTCCTCGCATCTTTCCCTCCATTTTCCCATTCATACACCGTCCGCCTAGAACCCCCATCCCCACACCAGCCTCCGTCCGCCACCCCATCCATCGCCGCCCCTCCACCACATCCATCGCCACCGCCCTCCACCATGCCGGAGCGCCTACCAAGACCGCGCATCCATCGCTAGAGATGGACGCTTTCATCCAGGCGACGGGCCAATAGCCTTGCATCGCGCCCTTCGCTTCATCGACGTTGTCGCCCTTCTTTGTAGGGCCGCCACACGACCTTCTTTCTTCCACCGCAACGGACTTATCCCCGATGCACCCGCTCACCGTCAGAGATCTGCTTCAACGCCACCGACAGCCATCACACCCCGATGCCTACACGGCGCCGCAAGAGAGGTGGTACTTCATATCTCCTCAACTTTTGATCTCAACCAGAAAATAGATCTTAACTTGGTTACTCTACTTTCTTTTCATCTCTTAGAATTTAGTTCTTAGTTCAAGCAAACAATGGATGCTAAATATCATTTCTCCGGTTTGCAGCTTCAATCTGCCATGGCACAGCCATAATACGGTTTAATTGATCATGCTTAGGGTTTAATTGATCATGTTGGTTCCGTGGTGGTTTATTTAATAGAAATCGGAGGGAAACCCTCTTTGCTAAAAAATATATGCTTAGATTTTCCCTTTATGATCACTATACGATCGAATATGTGCTTCGTGTCATAATAACATCGCTTCCACGCATCAAGCTAAACAAGCTTAGATGTTCAAATACTAATCTGATATTATTAAAACAGAGTTGTTTAATTGGTCAGCTAAATGTTCCTAAATTAGTTTCAAAATGCATGTTCGCCGCCGTGTGTATCTCTCATTAGGTGCCCACGGTGGGCCGCCCACCTTGGGATTTTGGGTCGCCCCAGCCCCGATTCCCTCCGTTTCGCCAAGGCTTCCGATCTCTACTGCTTCTCACCGCTTGCGCAAGTTGACTTGTCATTCCCCGGACGGCAGTTGTGAGCCGCTGCCCAACAACGCCATCATGTTCGGCGCCATTGCGGCCTACCTTCCCAAATCCGCTCAGGGCTCAAAGCAAGCACCCACCAAGCCAACCCAATTTATCCCGAGATACGCCCTCAACACTCAGCAGCCACTCCTCATCACCCATTTTCTAATTGATTCATTACTCATTAGGCAGGACTGTCATTAGGGTTTGTTGTGTGCTCAGTGCTACCTACACTTAATGGTTCAGATGTATTTCGCAATCTTTAGTACCTCTAAAGTTCACAGGGTTTTCAAAATTCGCCCTCGAACAAAAACTAGTCATTTTGGATTGTTGGTCGAGTGACATTGACCCAGATTACTACCGCAAGCCAGGTTTGTTGACAATTTTACTTGTCTTTCTTACTCATTCGATATAATATCCAATTATTCACGCCGATTAGTTGCAAACAATAAGTGCTAGACAAACTTCTTCATTCAGATTTTGACGGTCTCATCGCAGCTATAATTCTGCATACTTGTCCTAATAAGCTCACAAGTAAATGATTGATTCACTACATCTATGCTTGCCTTGTCATATTTGTTGTCAATATTCTTTTAGGTGGACCACCCTGTTTCTAAATACGGAACCGTAGACCTGAGTGAATAGTATTTCTATGTGATCTCTTCCATCATGTGTGGGTAACTAACACGCATTGTATAGAAAGAAAGTGTCATTTCCAGCTTTTACATAGGTTTCGATCTTTTACATGGAATACAATCTGCCTACTTGCTTTGTGTTGCACTACCAACACTCCACCCTTGAAGCTAAACATTACGCCACTCATAATTGCTTAGTTTATTTGTTCAAATACGAATTTCATATGATTCTAATGTTCCTACTTCAGTTTTGAAATGTGTGCCTCTGCTCATAGAGGTTTGTATTTCGTGTGTAGTCCTGTCAAGACGGTTGGGGAGGTGAACTTTGCATATGCAGGGTTTATAGGGAGACACTCTTCGAGTTGAATCTGTAATGCATTCCATAGATAATCTGACTACTTTTATGTTTTCATGAATCTCAGATTCTCAACAAGATCATAATGATTATGAGCTTGAGCGCATGAAAAGAATAAAGCGTAACAATGTCATGGCTGTCAAACTTGGCATTAAGGGACTGAAATCAAGTCCGATGCAATGCAATGCAAACGCTTCCACCTACATAGATTCATGCTCGTAATATGATCCTAACAAAGGATTCTGAGCTAGAGGGAGACCTAAGTCAATGTAGCTCCCTAGTGGAGGAGTCGAGGAAGATGCCCTATCTTATTCACCCATCAAGGTACTTGCTCTAACTTTCCAAGGTTACATTGCTCGCATATATCTTGCAACCGATGCTTTGCATTGCTTCTACTTTGTTGAACTGCCATTAGCTTAGTTTACA
>JAHIAM010003504.1:0-35716 GCA_021605205.1 Aegilops longissima | reverse complement strand
CGTGGAGTTGGAGCGTGAAACTCAAGCCGGTCACCTCAGGATTGCAACCATCATACAATGGAGTGTTCGAGTCTACCACCAGTTGCTCCAGCTTAGCCTCCTCTCTAGAAGCAGCTCTCTCAAGATTGCCTCCTTATGGCAATGCTTGAACATGAGGGTCCCGCACGATTGAACTTAGTACCGATTTAACTCTGCTGCGTGGAGTCCATGTCGCTCTTCTCCGCCGCCATGTCCGCCCCTTCTCCTCCGCCATGTCCGCCTCTTCCCCGCCGCCATTATCGATCATCTCTTCGCCTTGCCCTTGTCATCATTGCTCGCCTGGCCAGCATCCTCAACATCGCCATCCTCATCTTCAATTATCCACCGAGTATAGCCATCCATGAAACCATTCATGAGCAGGTGCGCCGACACCACCATCGCCATGGGGGTTGAGCCAAACTATTCCTTTGCATTTTCGACACGGACATAAAACCTCTGTCTGTTATTTTCTTTCATGTCCCGCACCGCCGATCGCAACCACATGTCCACCATCGCTCCAATCGACCATCGCCAACTCGCATGGTAATAATAAACCAATTGATTATGAAAATGCATGCATGCATCAAAGTCATACAAAATTTGGCATGAACTTCCCTAAAAATATGACATATATGGATCTAGAGTTTGCCCGAATTCACCGAACGGAAATAAATCGACATTTCGCAAAACATAGGCAACTCAAAAGCACAATTTAGGCCAACTCATGCTACACACACAATTTTCACAAACATATCACACACACATAAACATATTTCCATTTTGCAAAAGCATGAATTTTCATCACCTCTGTCTCGAGATCGAGCACACGGTGGAGATGATGTTGTAGGGAGATCAAAAGTGCACAAAGCTCTTCTTGACAAAGATAGATCTAGTTAGGGGCAAATAGGTCACTTAACTAAATCCTACATCTACCTAGCTACCTAATTTGGGAGGAGACAACTTCAACTAGTGGAGGGAAAGGAAAAGAGAAAGGAGATGCATTAATGGAGGTGGTGTAGTTAGGTAGGAGTAATGAAGAGAGAGAAAGGTGGATAGAAGAGAGAGAGTAATGGGGAGAAGTATTGAGGAAGAAGAAGAGTGAGAGGGAGCATGGGGAGGTAGGGGAAAGGGAAGAGAGGAGGGAGGAGGGACGGTGGGGAAAAGGTGGTGGGTTGGTGCGGTTAGCAATAGCGCTGAGCTAAACCAAGATCGCTAAGGAGTTAGCAGCAGCAAGACTTTGGTCGACGGCGCCATCGCTAACAGGACAAAAAGTGTGCTAATTTGAAATTTAGCAGCAGCGACTCGTAAAAAGCGCTACTACTACATCCGTAGCAGTAGCGCTGTTCGCGCCACGCGCCATCGCTAAATGGAGTTAGGTGGACACCGCCGATCGATATTTGTAGCAGCGCTGTTTTCGCCGACCGCCCATCGCTAAAAACTAATCAGAAGCGAAGTTTCCCGCACACGCCGCTTATTACTAATTAGCAGCAGCGCTTTTTTGAGCCGCCTCGCTGCTAAAATTCTGTGTATAGGCTTTTCCCTAGTAGTGCGGTCAGACCCCGATCCTAAGTCACACCGATCTAGCATGTAACACATCATATCACTTTGCGCCTCACGCACGGTATTCTACCGGTGTCGCTTTACCATGGCCCGGGACCGCTTATGCCTTTTGGCTCACGATATGATAGTGTCGCTAGCATCCACATGACAAAGAACCCGGCCGACATGGCTAGTCGTGAACCCAAAGCGGCGCTTAACCTATGGGGACAGCATACATGAATCACATCGAACATGTCGGTCATCAACGATATATTCGGCTGTAGCACTGGCTAACAGACTCGCATCCCGGCTGTAGCAGGCTAGGCAGGACTCAATAACACCGCGTGACATTTCAAGGGATGATATAGGAACGGTGAGACACATGCCGCCACCAAGTGTCCAAGCAGAGTGCTGGCTAGCAGGACTCGTGAACCGGCTGAAGCGGACTACTATCGCCGGAGGCACGAGACTACATTTCCCATATGAGAGGCTGCCAAGGATAAACAACTAGTTTGTCGGATCCCACACATACCAAGCATTTCAAACATACACACAATATGCTCAATATGTGTAAATACGACGTGGCATCACAACATAACTCTACGACTCAGATATTATTCATTAGGCCCGAGGAGCGAGATATTACAAACATGGGTCTCATGACCCAACACTCGTGAGCATACAAGTCAAAGCACAAGCGAAGCTAATCATGTCCGAGTACGCATAACTATAAATGAAAAGGCCGAGAAGCCCGACTATCTACCAAATTCTGCCGAGGCACAAGATCGTAGCTGAGGTAACAAGCTAAACGTCAAGCCCACGTGGAACTACTAGCGAGACCGACGCCTCTCGCAAAACATAAATAAGCAAACGTGAGTACAATTGTACTCAGCAAGACTTACATCAGATCTAACTACATATGCATCATTATCAAAAGGGGTGGTGGAGTTTGACCGCAGCAAGCCAGCTTTGACTCAAGGGCTATCCTGAACTACGAACGCAAGTAACTCTTTTGAGGTGGCGCACACGATTCCACATATTCACCATGGCAATACACCACTATGGACCCGCCCCGCCTCCCTACGAGAACGCCATCCATAGCACTCACGCTATCTTGCGATTTTAAAGTATCCACTTTCACTTGTCTATGAACTGATATAGGCAACCCAGAAGTCCTTCTCCGTGGACACGGCTATTCAATAGATCATATTAAACCCCGCAGGGTGTACTTCTTCACACACGCTCACCACTTACCGCCGCTTACACGACATGTACTGCAACCTTCAAGCAGGAGCCCAACGTGGTGTCGGCCACGGCCTACCTAAACACTCAAGTCCCTAGTCCAGTGTTTATCGCCTATTCGGTTCCATCCGCAGGAGTCCGCCGAGGTTTCCCATACAGCCCTCGAACGATGTGTGCAGGGTTCCCGAGATACCAAACGGGCACTCGCACATCAACCACGGTGCCTACCGCAACACAACCCACCCCTAAGGTCAGCGCTATATGCCCCAAAGATGCTACAAACACCAGAAACTACTTGCAACTCTCTGACCGAGGACAAGGGTGGTTAAGAAGTTTAGAGGGTCCATTGGTTTCGGGCCCAATGCGTGGTAGTAATCAGATCATGGATCACAAACACGTAACTCAGCCTCGAGGACGACTGCAATGAGACAACCCACCATGTACTCCTACATGGCCTCTCACCGCTACTCTTTACCAAATCGTGTTCACACACTTAGCTCACACACAATAGGACATGTTCATAATAATTCCAATTCATTCCCGATGAATCGACCCGACTCAACTCTAAGCAGAGAGTGCATGTCAACAAACATAAATGAGTAGGCACAACATGGCTCAAACAATTCCTACTCATGCTAGTGGGTTTCATCTAATTATCGTGGTATGACAGTCATGCAAAGGATCAAGGGGTTCAGCTACCGCAGCAAGTAACACATGAGTCGTTGTTGTCCTAATGCGTAAAATAGAGCAGGAGCGAGAGAGGGATTATATCGAATGAACAAGGGGTTTTGCTTGCCCGGCACTTCAAGATAATATAGTTCTTCATCGGTGTCATCGAACTCATCGCTTGCAGTACATCGCTCACCGAGAGGGACAATTACCGCAAACAAGAGAGAACACAATCAATGCAATGCACATATATGATGCATGATCATGTTAAGGTACTGAATTCACCTAATGCAATAATAATCTGTTAGTTGAAGTGGAATTCAAACAAGGTTGAACTCCAACTCCAAATGCTATTTCATAAATTATCCTAATCATAATTCATCCTATTCAGTGAGGTAAACTTGTTCAAACATGCATGATCATGGCATAAACAGATTCTTCATATTTTTCTGATCATTTTCATATATAAATTATTTCCATCCGAGTTACGTTGAATTTATATGATTTTTAGAAGTTTGGGGTATTTTCAATTTCCTGAATATAAATAAATCCAGAAAAGGTTAATTGCGCCAAGACCACGCTAAGGTGACGCCAAGAGGTCAGCTGGGCGCCCAGGTCAAACCTGACCTGTGGGTCCCGCGTGTCAAGGCACAACTATTTAACCCAGCTATTTAGCCTTGTTAAATTTAACTGTTGCCAGGGGTCAGCCCACTAGTCACGACTAATTAGCTAACTAACCTAGGTTAATTAGTGTTAAGCTAATTCTAACTAAATTGTCGGGGGGCCCATACGCCGCTGACGCACGGGAGGTCAACCCATGGTCAAACCCGGCCAACTCACGGAGTTGACCTGCTGCCGCCGCGGAGCCGAGACGGCGGAGGGTGCGGAGCCCCGCGACCAAATGGCCGCATGAGGGCGCCTATGTGATGCGGGCGCCGTCTGCTGCCGAGTAGTGGCAGCGGCTGGCCTAAGATGGCCGGAGTCGCCACCGGCGCCGACTGTGGTGGTCGCCGGAGCTCGGGCGAGCCTGGGTCGACGCCACGGTGGCCGGGAGGCTGCGGCGAGGCACCCACGTGACCTATGCAGCGCTGGGAGAAGGTTGAGCACGACAACCGGCCACTAGGTGGCCGGAGGCACGCCGGGCGGGGTCATAGGCGGCGGCGGGTTTCGGCCATGGTGGGAGGGTAGCTAGAGGGGAGAGCGAGTCGAGAAGAGGGGAATCGACTGGGCTCACCGTGAGTGCGAGTGATGGCATCGGCGAGCTCTGGGGGCACCGAGCCGACGAATTGGGCGACGGCGACTGCAGGTCCAAGAGGGGGAACGGTGGGCGGCGCCGGGCGCCCGGCCGGGAGGCTCAAGGAGGAGGGCGAGGACGGAGGGCGGGCTTGGGGCATGTCGGGGAGAGGGGCGGCGGTGGTCATGGGGCACGGCGATCGGGCGCCAAGGCCGCTGCTCGGGCGAGAGAGAGAGGAGCAGAGGAGGAACGAGGGAGAGGGAGAGAGCGAGGGGATCCAGGGGGTTGGGGCGCGGCACGCAAGGAGGTCGGGAGGGCCAGCAGCCGGAAGGGAGGAGGTGGCGAGCTCAAGGCTGTCAGCCAGAAACCCTCCTCCGCCATCGGGCAGAGGTAGGCGACGAGCGTGAGGCGCCGGTGGCTGGGCCACCACCGGGCCAGCGAGGGGAGAGGGGGGGAGGCTGGGCTTGGGCTGAGAGGTAAGCCGTGCAGCCTTCTCTCTCTTTTATTATTTCTGTTTTTCTATTTTGTTCTGTTTTGTTTTAGTTTAGTAAAATACTAAACCATTTTATAAAATCCTGAAAATAGTTATGTGGCTAGAACTAAAATATACCAAACCACATAAATGTTCCAGAATTATTGACATATATTATTTATATATCAAATATATATCCAATGCAAGTAGTTATTGAATTAATTCAAAGGCCCAAAATAAAATGTTTCATTACTCCAAAAATATTGGTTTGAATTTTATTCTTGCCAATATTTTTTAAAGCTGAAAAGGAACATTTCTTGAACATTTGAAGCAATTTTAAATGTTGATCATTTATTTTAAATGATTCCTGGGCTCTCCAATTCCCCAATTCAAATTTAAAGGAAATTTAGACATGATGCATGGATGCAATGCTACTAGTTACAAGCAAGCTCTAGGGTTGATCTGGGTCAGTGATAGCTCACCCTCACTAAACAAGAATCTCACCGAGATTCAAGACGGAGGCAAGAGGAAAAGGGAGGTCACAAACTATCACAATCTTCATGATCCATTGCCTCTCAAGATGTTGATTCATTCCATCATCTTGGTCTTGACGCCTTCGAGATCTTCACCCGACATGACAATGCATGTAAGGGGAAACCCTACATGATTCGACCTTCCCAAGATCAGGTAAACATGATCGACTCACGGACTGAGACGGTGACATATCTCGAGTTGAGACATAAAACACATCGAGAGGGATGGAAGAACAACAACGAGGTTTGATTAGTGGCAACAATTCCACGCTTAGGGAGATGGTGGATGGTGTCAAGGTGGCGAGGAATTATTTACCATGATCCCGTAACAGGACACCTCGAGAAAGGTGACACAAAGAACTATTCCCTTAAGTGGCAAAAAGAATTACTTTTGATCCATAGATCATTGGAACTCTTTATACCAGCCTAAGGCAATCACAAGCGATCATTTGGTGGAATGCAAGGAATGGTACACCCGGACTAGAATGGATGATGTGGGCTACCTTGTTGAAGACAACGCAATGGATGATTTTTGCTTATCACCGGAGGAGGAGGGGACCCATGGTGGGACCACTTTTGAGGATGACCCTGAATAAGAATTACTAAGGAGGCAGTCTATAGCGAGATAGCACAAGGACGGTGCAAGCTGGGAACGAAATGCAACGTTGAATGTTCCAACCATCATATCTCGCCGAGATTCAGATCCGATTGGTGATGGGATACTTCAGACTCAAAGATGTCCGAAAAGGAAAGGTTGCAACACGTAATCGATGAGATGACGCTATAGATTCTCGGATATGAACTACTATAGCAAGCTCCAAACATGAGCTGGTTTTGCCACAAACATGTGAACACGCTTGTCCTAGACAAGCATGACCACATAGTAGTCTTATAATAAAACACTACCGAAGTTCGTGGGGAACCATGACCGAGGATATCGGAGTTTAACATAAGTCATATGATTAGCTCTTATGAAGAAACTTCTTCTCCTTGTACAAATCAGTTAGTGGCTTGGTGTGCTAGGAATACATACGGAATGAAGATGATCAGTCTATCAAACCATAGAATACTTCGCACATGCATGACTGACTTGGAATGATTCCAGAGGAAGCAAAACAAACCTTCTCAAGTTCATGGCGGCAACTTACATCGATGCACATGAACTAGAGGAAGTCACTACCTTCATCCAAACATATGCTTCATGAACTAAACACTAAGAAATGCTTACACAAGTTTCCAATACTAGGTTGATGCTCAACATGACTCATGGGGAGACAAATGCTACCGATGGGCTCAACAAGAACTCATCGGAATTTCCATATCATCGACTTCCACCATCATGTGAACACGGTGATAGCATTGGTCGCACTAAAGATGTAATGGGTATGCTCGAGGATTAACCACGAGTAAGACATCATTACTTAATATCGTTGGTTCTGTTTTGACTTGACAATGGCCCATACTCAAGTCAAAGAATTGGTAGGACAATAGATCCAACAACTGATCACGAAGACCAATCGATGAAGATATCATCTTTCTTCAACACACACTACACAAGAATATCCCTTTGGATCGAACTAGGTTAGGCAAGCTTTTATCTTCCAACTCTCCAAGTTATTGACTAGCTTAACCAACTAGCTCAGGGGTATCCAACACAGATTCTTGGAGAAGGGTGGTTCACAAGAACCCAACTTGATCACGAGCCCAACATAACAGTCAGGGAACAACCCGATAACACTTCTAAGAAGATATTTGGAAAGTCACGAACCACCGTATGTTACTAAGCTCGAGAGCAATCTTGCTTTTCAGGGCAAGACGAAATGATCAAATGAGTGAGGACTTGACACAATCCTAACTCATTAATCGAGGTGTGCACCAGAAGTAAGGACTAGGTAGCACGATCAATCTTAGGATGATGGTTTAATAACCAACACGCTAAGATTGAGAATATTGTCCATTCACTACCAAGCAACGAGTTGCTCGGAGTATTGATTTCACACATCACAACTCACTTGTCGGCATTCCGTTACAATAACACGGGACCGAGGAATGACCGATGATGATGAGAAGTATCACTACGCCAAAATTCATGAGAGTTAGTGCAATCCTCATGACACTCTTGACATAAAGATGGTAACACTCAAGGTAGAACATAATCAAAAGCTGAATTGGCATTTTGATTCATGGATACAACTACGCTGACCCAATCCTAGAAATGGATGAGGTATCGAGTTTGTTTCTCCTAGTCATTCCGGAATAGAATGGCTTGACGGACCACAAGGATAAAATGCATCGATGAACACAAATGCACACATACCCTTGGCTATCAATTGATAGATGAAGGTCAAGGCATCTAAGAGAACAACTCAAGGAACATATAATTTTCTGAGTTGTGGATGCACAGTTTAGTATGTCGAGCAAGCTCAACATTTCTTCCGGATAACCCATGCGTAAAGGTAGAATCGGCAGATTCACAATTATGAATGGAGAACCTCAAGAGCACTCTTATTGTGATCTTTTGGCTCAAAAGAACTTCTACCATAAGCGGTTCATGGTATTTGGAAGAAGGAGAATACCATGGACTTCGAGGACTATCGCAAGGTTACTAATATCCTAAAGGCACTAGCAAATACTAACAACATGAAGTAGGATGAATCTCGGTTCAAAGAACCCAGAGTAGAATACCTGCTACTAAATGGCATCACGGATGCTTTCGAGAATGATGGCCGTAATCATCACACTAGGGATACAAAAGCATTGCTAAATTGCTAGGTGACTTCCTAAACACCTAGGGTCATAATAATAGTTCCATCGATATGTCGAGGCAACGGAGTACCTCGAATCGACGGGTTAGTGTGCTTAATCCGCCCAAAAGGACATCAGAATGTAAGAAGGGATTTGCAAATGCATCGACTATTTAGAGACTCGATAACTCGGACAGATAACGGCTGTAAATGCTCAAAATAATTTGAGACGCCCCGCAAAAATGGTGGCATAACCACTCAACAAAGATCATAACAAGATTCTCGAGATCAACAGCTATCATACGTAAATAGTAGGAACCGAATCGGGATTAAACCCAACAATCTTATAAGTCTATGGATTAGTAACACGTCATCCTAATAGATAGATGAGAAGCCTAGTTCTTAAACCCCGAGAAGAGAAGAGGATGACTCAGATCGAAGGCCATGAGGTATAAGGAGTAAAAAGAGCCTTACGCCCTTCCACAATCAATTCCTTACATAACTAAAGCATTTCTAGACACAACTTCACCAGTTTGGCTTGGTAATCCTACAGCAACAAAGCTCGATACTAACGCTGTCAGACCCCGATCCTAAGTCACACCGATCTAGCATGTAACACATCATATCACTTTGCGCCTCACGACGGTATTCCCACGGTGTCGCTTACCATGGCCCGGACCGCTTATGCCTTTTGGCTCACGATATGATAGTGTCGCTAGCATCCACATGACAAAGAACCCGGCCGACATGGCTAGTCGTGAACCCAAAGCGCGCTTAACCTATGGGGACAGTATACATGAATCACATCGAACATGTCGGTCATCAACGATATATTCGGCTGTAGCACTGGCTAACAGGACTCGCATCCCGGCTGTAGCAGGCTAGGCAGGACTCAATAACACCGCTGTGACATTTCAAGGGACGTATATAGGAACGGCGAGACACATGCCGCTACCAAGTGTCCAAGCAGAGTGCTGGCTAGCAGACTCCGTGAACCGGCAGAAGGACTACTATCGCCGGAGGCACGAGACTACATTTCCCATATGAGAGGCTGCCAAGGATAAACAACTAGTTTGTCGGATCCCACACATACCAAGCATTTCAAACATACACACAATATGCTCAATATGTGTAAATACGACGTGGCATCACAACATAACTCTACGACTCAGATATTATTCATTAGGCTCCGAGGAGCGAGATATTACAAACATGGGTCTCATGACCCAACACTCAGAGCATACAAGTCAAAGCACAAGCGGAAGCTAATCATGTCTGAGTACAGACAACTATAAATGAAAAGGCCGAGAAGCCTGACTATCTACCAAATTCTGCCGAGGCACAAGATCGTAGCTGAGGTAACAAGCTAAACGTCGAAGCCCACGTGGAACTACTAGCGAGACTGACGTCTCTCTGCAAAACATAAAATAAGCAAACGTGAGTACAATTGTACTCAGCAAGACTTACATCAGATCTAACTACATATGCATCATTATCAAAAAGGGGGTGGTGGAGTTTGACCGCAGCAAGCCAGCTTTGACTCGTGGCTATCCCGAACTACGATCGCAAGTAACTCTTTTGAGGTGGCGCACACGAGTCCACATATTCACCATGGCAATACACCACTATGGACCCGCCCCGCCTCCCTACGAGAACGCCATCCATAGCACTCACGCTATCTTGCGATTTTAAAGTATCCACTTTCACTTGTCTATGAACCGATATAGGCAACCCAAGTCCTTCTCCGTGGACACGGCTATTCAATAGATCATATTAAACCCTGCAGGGTGTACTTCTTCACACACGCTCACCACTTACCGCCGCTTACACGACATGTACTGCAACCTTCAAGCCGGAGCCCAACGTGGGTGTCGGCCACGCCTACCTAAACACTCAAGTCCCTAGTCCAGTTTATCGCCTATTCGGTTCCATCCGCAGGAGTCCGCCGAGGTTTCCCATACAGCCCCGAACGATGTGTGCAGGGTTCCCGAGATACCAAACGGCACTCGCACACCGGGCCACGGTGCCTACCGCAACACAACCCACCCCTAAGGTCAGCGCTATGCGGCGCCCCAAAGATGCTACAAACACCGTAAACTACTTGCAACTCCCTGACCGAGGACAAGGGTGGTTAAGAAGCCGAGAGGGTCCATTGGTTTCGGCCCAATGCGTGGTAGTAATCAGATCATGGATCACAAACACAGTAACTCAGTTCCTCGAGGACGGCTGCAATGAGACAACCCACCATGTACTCCTACATGGCCTCTCACCGCTACCTTTACCAAATCGTGTTCACACACTTAGCTCACACACAATAGGACATGTTCATAACAATTCCAATTCATTCCCGATGAATCGACCCCGACTCAACTCTAAGCAGAGTGCATGTCAACAAACATAAATGAGTAGGCACAACATGGCTCAAACAATTCCTACCATGCTAGTGGGTTTCATCTAATTACTGTGGTATGACAGTCATGCAAAGGATCAAGGGTTCAGCTACCGCAGCAAGTAACACATGAGTCGTTGTTGTCCTAATGCGTAAAATAGAGCAGGAGCGAGAGAGGGATTATATCGAATGAACAAGGGGTTTTGCTTGCCCGGCACTTCAAGATAATATAGTTCTTCATCGGTGTCATCGAACTCATCGCCGGTACATCGCTCACCGAGAGGGACAATTACCGCAAACAAGAGAGAACACAATCAATGCAATGCACATATATGATGCATGATCATGTTAAGGTACTGAATTCACCTAATGCAATAATAATCCAAGTTAGTTGAAGTGGAATTCAAACAAGGTTGAACTCCAACTCCAAATGCTATTTCATAAATTATCCTAATCATAATTCATCCTATTCAGTGAGGTAAACTTGTTCAAACATGCATGATCATGGCATAAACAGATTCTTCATATTTTTCTGATCATTTTCATATATAAATTATTTCCATCCGAAGTTACTGTTGAATTTATATGATTTTTAGAAGTTTGGGGTATTTTTGAATTTCCTGAATATAAATAAATCCAGAGAAAAGGTTAATTGCGTCAGCACCACGTTAAGGTGACGTCAGCAGGTCAGCTGGGCGCCCCAGGTCAAACCTGACCTGTGGGTCCCGCGTGTCAGTGGCACAACTATTTAACCCAGCTATTTAGCCTTAAGTTAAATTTAACTGTTGCCAGGGGTCAGGCCCACTAGTCAACGATTAATTAGCTAACTAACCTAGGTTAATTAGTGTTAAGCTAATTCTAACTAAATTGTCGGGGGCCCATACGCCGCTGACGCACGGGAGGTCAACCCATGGTCAAACCCGGCCAACTCGCCGGAGTTGACCATGGCTCGTCGCCGCCGCGGAGCCGAGACGGCGGAGGGTGCGGAGCCCTCCCATGACCAAATGGCCGGGCGAGGGCGCCTATGTGATGCGGGCGCCGTCTGCCGAGTAGTGGCAGCGGCTGGGCCTAAGATGGCCGGAGTCGCCACCGGCGCCGACCGTGGTGGTCGCCGGAGCTCGGGCGAGCCTGGGTCGACGCCACGGTGGCCGGGAGGCTCGGCGAGGCACCCACGTGACCTATGCAGCTGGGAGAAGGTTGAGCACGACAACCGGGACACTAGGTGGCCGGAGGCACGCCGGGCGGGCGGCCATAGGCGGCGGCGGGTTTCTGGCCATGGTGGGAGGGAAGCTAGAGGGGAGAGCGAGTCGGAGAAGAGGGGAATCACTGGGCTCACCGTGAGTGCGAGGATGGCATCGGCGCAGCCTGGGGCACCGAGCCGACGAATTGGGCGACGGCATCGCGGGTCCAAGAGGGGAACGGTGGGGCGGCGCCGGGCGCCCAAGGCCGGGAGGCTCAAAGGAGGAGGGCGAGGACAGAGTGGCGGGCTTGGGGGCATGTCGGGGAGAGGGCGGCGGTGGTCATGGGTACGGCGATCAGGCCAAGGGCCGCTGCTCGGGCGAGAGAGAGGGAGCAGAGGAGGAACGAGGGAGAGGAGAGAGCAAGGGATCCAGGGGGTTGGGGCGCGTGGCACGCAAGGAGGTCGGGAGGCTGTGCAGGCTGGAAGGGAGGAGGTGGCGAGGCTCGGCTGTCAGCCAGAACCCTCCTCCGCCATCGGCAGAGGTAGGCGACGAGCGTGAGGCGCTGGTGGCTGGGCCACCACCGGGCCAGCGAGGGGAGAGGGGGGAGGTTGGCTGCTGGGCTGAGAGGTAAGCCAGTACACGCCTTCTCTCTCTTTATTATTTCTGTTTTTCTATTTTGTTCTGTTTTGTTTTAGTTTAGTAAAATACTAAACCATTTTATAAAATCCTGAAAATAGTTATGTGGCTAGAACTAAAATATACCAAACCACATAAATGTTCTGAATTATTGGACATATATTATTTATATATCAAATATATATCCAATGCAAGTAGTTATTGAATTAATTCAAAGGCCCAAAATAAAATGTTTCAATACTCCAAAAATATTGGTTTGAATTTTATTCTTGCCAATATTTTTTAAAGCTGAAAAGGAACATTTCCTTGGAACATTTGAAGCAATTTTTAAATGTTGATCATTTATTTTAAATGATTCCTGGGGCTCTCCAATTCCCCAATTCAAATTTAAAGGAAATTTAGACATGATGCATGGATGCAATGCTACTAGTTACAAGCAAGCTCTAGGGTTGATCTGGGGCTGTGACAGTGCGACCCTATTGTCGAGAGGTTAAATTTAGTTGAAAGAGAAAACGAGTATTTGAAAGAAAATTGAAAAGAATTGAGGGGAGAAGATGGAATTGAGTTGCATATTGTCGATGTCGCCGATGATCACAAGATCAAGATGGAGAAAATGAGGTTGAAGATTAGAAAGATTAGAAAATATGCCATTGATAGTGTGGCTTGGTATCATTATGCTATTGGATCAATTGTTACCTTAGTTGCGATCTTGATTGCATTTTTGTTGCATTTAAATTCTTTAGCTAGAGAGTTATTTGTATGTTGCATTTAGTTAAGTGTTGTATATGAACTTTATGTATTAACTTTATGTATGAACTTGTATTAATTTGGTCTATTCGTGTTGTGTATAATGAAGATATGAGCCGAGAATGGATGTATGATGACCGATGCTCTCCGGTTCATTAATGGCGCAGTATATTTTTTCGCTTGCCGCCGAGGCAAACAAGCGGCGGATGGTTTTATGCCTTGTCCATGTGCTGGCTGTAAGAATGGTCGCAATTACTTCCACGCCAAGAACCATTCACGCCCACCGATTTGAGTCCGTTTCATGCCCCACTATAATGTTTGGACCAAGCATAGAGAAAGAGGGTTATGATGGAAGACAATGAAGAAGAAGAGGACGATTTACATCTATCCTGGCCATGGGTTCCCTGAATACGATGATACAACAATGGAGGAAGAAGCTGAGCTGGCAATGCGGAATAAGTTGAAGAAGAGGCATCGATGAGCCCGCCGATGATCTAGGTCGGGCCATTGCCGATGCAAAGAGAAACCGCGCAAGTGATTTGAGAGGAAGAAGTTGCAGCGCATGTTAGAGGATCACAAGAAATTGTTGTACCCGAATTGCGTAAGTTGACAAAAAGTTGGGCACCACATCGAATTGCTGCAATGGAAGACGAGAATGGTGTATCCGATAAGGATTTGGAAAGTTGCTGGTAATGATAAAGAATATGCTTCCAAAGGACAAACGAATTGCCCGAGAGTACGATGAAGCAAAGAAGGATGTCTGCCTCTAGGGTTAGAGGTGCGAAGATACATGCATGCCCTATCGATCTGATCCTCTGTCATGTGCGACGAGGATTTGAACGCTGTCTGATATGTGGTGCATTATGCTATAAGATCACCGCGATGACCCCGGTGATGTCGAGGGCGAGCGCCCAGAAGAAGATTCCTGCCAAGGTGATGTGGTATGCTCCTATAATACCACGGTTGAAACGCTTGTTCCAAAACAAAGAGCATGCGGCGCGATGCGGTGGCACAGAGAACACCGTAAGAACGATGGAAAGTTGAGAGTACCACGACGGTTCGCAGGGAGAAAAATCGAGAAAGTACAGGAGGAGTTTGCAGTGACCCAAGGAACGTATGGTTTGGTCTAAGCGCAGATGGCATTAATCCTTTTGGGGAGCAGAGCAGCAACCATAGCACGTGGCTTGTGACTCTATGTTTGTATAACCTTCCTCCTTGGTTGTGCATGAAGCGGAAGTTCATTATGATGCCAGCTCATCCAAGGCCCTAAGCAACCCGGCAACGACATTGATGTGTACCTAAGGCCATTAGTTGAAGAACTATTACAGCTGTGGAATGGAATATGTGTACGCATGGGATGAGCACGACAGGAAGAATTTGACCTAAAGGCTTTGCTGTTCGTGACCATCAATGATTGGCCTGCTCTCAAGAATCTTTCGTGATGCATAAACAAGGATACCGTGGATGCACGCACTGTTTGGATGATACCGATAGTATATATTTGGAGAGTTGTAGGAAGAATGTACCGATATCGCCGATTTCTTCCGAGAAGGCATCCCGTGAAGAAAGAAAGGCAAGCATTTCAAAGGTGAGGCGGATCACCGGACGAAGCCTCGCCACCGCATCGGGTGCTGATGTACATGATATGGTCAAGGATTTGAAGGTAATCTTTGGAAAGTTATCCCGGCGACAACCTGTTCAAGGACGCCGACGGACGCTACCGTGGAAGAAGAAATCTATATTTTGGGACGTGCTCTATTGAAAGACTCTAGAGGTCCGCCCGCAATCGACGTGATGCATGTAACGAAGAATCTTTTGCGTGACCCTGCTTGGCTTCTTGGGCGGTATGGGAAGACAAAAGATACACCAAAGGCACGGAGGACCATCAACGATGCACGGAAAAGACGGCATACATCGTGGTCAGCCAGCTACGCCTTACCAAAGTAGAGAAGGAAATCTTCTTTGAATGCCTACTTAGCATGAAGGTACCGCCTGCTTCTCGTCAATATAAAGGAATAATAAATATGGCAGAGAAAAGTTCCGTAACCTAAAGTCTCATGACTGCCACGTGATTATGACGCAACTGCCCCGGTTTCATTGAGGGGCTTTACCGAAAACGCTCGATTAGCCATTGTGAAGCTATGTGCATTTCTCAATGCCATCTCTCGTAAGGTAATCGATCCAGAAATCATACCAAGGTTACGTAATGATTTGGTGCAATGTCTTGTCAGTTTTGAGTTGGTGTTTCCACCATCCTTCTTCAACATCATGACGACGCTCTGTTGGGGAACGAGTAATTTCAAAAATTTCCTACGATCACGCAAGACCATGGTGATGGCATAGCAACGAGAGGGAGAGGTCCGCCCACGCACTGTGAGACCAAAAGCGAAGCGCTATAACAACGCTGTTGATGTAGTCGTACGCCTTCACGATCCGACCGATCCAAGCACCGAACGACGGCACCTCCGAAGTTCTACACACGCTCAGCTCGATGACGATCCCCGACCGATCCAGCAAAGTGTCGGGATGAGTTCCACAAGACGACGGGCGCAGGACGATGTTGATGCTCCACCGACGCAGGGCTTCGCTTAAGCTCCGCGACGATATGACTTCTCCGACGCAGGGCTTCGCTTAAGCTCCGCGACGATATGACCGGTGGAATATGGTGGAGGGGGCACCGACACGGCTAAGGAACGATCCGAGATCAACTTGTGTGTCATGGGGTGCCCCTGCCCCGTGATATAAAGGAGCAAGGGGGGGGTGGCCGCCCTTGAGAGGCGCTGCCGAGGAGTCCTACTCCCACCGAGTAGGACTCCTCTTCCTAGTTGGACTAGGACTTGGGGAAGGGGAAGAGGAAGGGTGCGGCCTCCCCCTAGTCCACCCGGACTAGGCTATGGGGCGCGCGCCTGCCCTAGGCAGCCCTCTCTTCTGCAGGGCCCAATAAGGCCCAATACTTCTCCCCGGCGAATTCCTGTAACTCTCCCAGATTCAAAATACCCAATCATTCGAACCTTCCAACTCCAATATAGTCGTCCAATATATCGATCTTTACGCCTCGACCATTTCGAGACTCTCGTCATGTCCCCGATCTCATCCGGACTAACTCCTTCGTACATCAAAACTCATAAACTCATAATATAACCGCCATCAAACCTTGTTGCATGGATTCTACGGGTTCGAGAACTATGTAGACATGACCTAGAACTATTCTTGGTCAATAACCAATAGCGGAACCTGGATGCCCATATTGGCTCCTACATATTCTACGAAGATCTTTATCGGTCAAACCGCATAACAACATACTTTGTTCCCTTTGTCATCGGTATGTTACTTGCCCGAGATTCGATCGCCGGTATCCAATACCTAGTTCAATCTCGCTATCGCAAGTCTCTTTACTCGCTCCGTAATACATCATCTCATAACTAACTCATTAGTTACAATGCTTGCAAGGCTTAGGTGATGAGTATTACCGAGAAGGCCCAGAGATACCTCTCCGACAATCGGAGTGACAAAACCTAATCTCAAATACGCCAACCCAACATGTACCTTTGGAGACACCTGTAGTACTTTTTATAATCACCCAGTTACGCTAGGACGCTTGGTAGTACCCAAAGTGTTCCTCCGTAAACGGAGTTGCATAATCTCATAGTTACAGGAACATGTATAAGTCATGAAGAAAGCAATAGCAACATACTAAACGATCAAGTGCTAGGCTAACGGAATGGGTCATGTCAATCACATCATTCTCCTAATGATGTGATCCCGTTAATCAAATGACAACTCATGTCTATGGTTAGGAAACATAACCATCTTTGATTAACGAGCTAGTCAAGTAGAGGCATACTAGTGACACTGTTTGTCTATGTATTCACACATGTATTATGTTTCCGTTAATACAATTCTAGCATGAATAATAAACATTTATCATGATATAAGGAAATAAATAATAACTTTATTATTGCCTCTAGGCATATTTCCTTCAGTCTCCCACTTGCACTAGAGTCAATAATCTAGTTCACATCGCCATGTGATTTAACATCAATAGTTCACATCTATATGTGGTTAACACCCATAGTTCACATCGACATGTGACCAACACCCAAAGGGTTTACTAGAGTCAGTAATCTAGTTCACATCGCTATGTGATTAACACCCAAAGAGTACTAAGGTGTGATCATGTTTTGCTTGTGAGATAATTTTAGTCAACGGTCTCATCACATTCAGAGCCGTAAGTATTTTGCAAATTTCTATGTCTACAATGCTCTGCACGGAGCTACTCTAGCTAATTGCTCCCACTTTCAATATGTATCCAGATTGAGACTCAGAGTCATCTAGATTAGTGTTAAAACTTGCATCGACGTAACCTTTACTTACTAACCTTTTTTCACTTCCATAATCGAGAAACATATCCTTATTCTACTAAGGATAATTTTGACCGCTGTCCATTGATCTACTCCTAGATCTCTATTGCACTCCCTTGCCAATCTTAGTGGTAGGGTATGCAATAGATCTGGTACACAGCATGACATACTTTATAGAACCTATGGCTGATGCATAGGGAATGACTTTCATTCTCTTTCTATCTTCTCGCCGTGGTCGGGTTTTGAGTCTTACTCAATCTCACACCTTGTAACACAGTGCAAGAACTCTTTCTTTGACTGTTCCATTTTGAACTACTTCAAAATCTTGTCAAGGTATGTATTCATTGAAAACTTATCAAGCGTCTTGATCTATCTCTATAGATCTTGATGCTCAATATGTAAGCAGCTTCACCGAGGTCCTTCTTTGAAAAACTCCTTTCAAATACTCCTTTATGCTTTGCGTAATAATTCTACATCATTTCCGATCAACAATATGTCATTCACATATACTTATCGAAATGTTGTCGTGCTCCCACTCACTTTCTTGTAAATACAGGCTTCCCAAAAGTCTCAGATAAAACCATATGCTTTGATCACACTATCAAAGCGCTTATTCCAACTCCGAGATGCTTGCACCAGTCCATAGATGGATCGCTGAGCTTGCACATTTTGTTAGCCTTTAGGATTGACAAAATCTTCTGTTGCATCATATACAACTCTTCTTTAATAAATCCATTAAAGAATGTAGTTTTGACATCCATTTGCCAGATTTCATAAATGTGGCAATTGCTAACATGATTCGACAGACTTAAGCATCGCTACAGCTTGAGAAAATCTCATTGTAGTCAACACCTTGAACTTGTCGAAAACCTTTTGTGACAAGTCGAGCTTTGTAGATAGTAACACTACTATCGTGTCCGCCTTCCTCTTGAAGATCCATTTATCTACATGGCTTGCCGATCATCGAGCAAGTCAATCAAAGTCCATACTTTGTTCTCATACATGGATCCTATCTCAGATTTCATGGCCTCAAGCCATTTCATGAATCTGGGCTCATCATCGCTTCTCATAGTTCGAGGTTCATCATGGTCTAGTAACATGACTTCCGAATATGATTACCGCATCACTCGTGCGGATCTTACTCGAAGACCCACGAGGTTTGGTAGCAACTTGATCTGAAGTTTCATGATCATCATCATTAACTTCCTTACTAATTGGTGTAGGAATCATCGAACTGATTTCTGTGATGAACTACTTTCCAATAAGGGAGAAGGTACAATTACCTCATCAAGTTTCTACTTTCCTCCCACTCACTTCTTTCGAGAGAAACTCCTTCTAGAAAGGATCCATTTTAGCAACAAATGTTTTGCTTTTAGATCTGTGATAGAAGGTGTACCCAACAGTTTTTTTGGGTATTCTATGAAGACGATTCGATTTGGGTTCGAGCTTATCAGTGAAAACTTTTTCACATAAGCATCACAACTCCAAACTTTAAGAAACGATACTTAGGTTTATCGCTAAACCATAGTTCATACGGTGTCATCTCAACGGATTTAGATGGTGCCCTATTAAACGTGAATGCAGCTGTCTCTAATGCATAACCCAAAACGATAGTGGTAAATCGGTAAGATACATCATAGATCGCACCATATCCAATAAAGTGCGGTTACGACGCTCGACACACCATTATGTTGTGGTGTTCCATGTATGCGTGAGCTGTGAAACTATTCCACATTGTTTTAATTGAAGACCAAACTCAGAACTCAAATATTCATCTCCACGATCAGATCGCAGAAACTTTATTTTCTTGTTACGATGATTTTCCACTTCACTCTGAAATTCTTTGAACCTTTCAACTATTTCAGACTTATGTTTCATCAAGTAGATATACCCATATCTGCTCAAATCATCTTGTGAAGGTCAGAAAATAACGATACTTGCCACGAGCATCAACACTCATTGGATCGCATACATCGGTATGTATTATTTCCAATAAGTCAAGAGTTTGTTCCATTGTTCCGAGAACGGAGTTTTAGTCATCTTGCCCAAAAGGCACGGTTCGCAAGCATCAAGTGATTCATAATCAAGTGATTCCAAAAGTCCATCAAGATGGAGTTTCTTCATGCTTTTACACCAATATGACTCTAAACGGCAGTGCCACAAATAAGTTGCACTATCATTATTAACTTTGCATCTTTTGGCATCAATATTATGAATATGTGTATCACTACGATCGAGATCCAACAAACTATTTTCATTGGGTGTATGACTATTGAAGGTTTTATTCATTTAAATGTAACAACAATTATTCTTCGACTTTAAATGAATAACCGCTTTGCAATAAACATGATCAAATCATATTCATGCTCAACGCAAACACCAAATAACATTTATTTAGGTTTAACACTAATCCCGAAAGTATAGGGAGTGTGCGATGATGATCATATCAATCTTGGAACTACTTCCAACACTCATCGTCACTTCCCTTCAACTAGTCTCTGCTTATTCTCAGAACTCCTGCTTTCGAAGTTACTAATCTTAGCAACCTAACAAGTATCAAATACTCAGGGCTACTATAAACACTAGTAAGGCACACATCAATAACCTGTATATCAAATATACCTTGTTCACTTTGCCATCCTTCTTATCCACCAAATATTTGGGGTATTTCCGCTTCAAAGGACCATTTCCTATGCAAAGTAAGCACTCAGCCTCAGGCTTTGGTTCAGCTTTGGGCTTCTTCATGGAGTGACAACTTGCTTGTCATTCTACTTGAAGTTCCCTTCTTTCCCTTTGCCCTTTCTTGAAACTAGTGGTCTTGTCAATCATCAACACTTGATGCTCTTTTCTTGATTTCTACCTTCGCGATTTCAACATCACGAAGAGCTCGGGAATCTTTTCGCCATCCCTTGCATATTATAGTTCATCACGAAGTTCTAGTAACTTAGTGATGGTGACTAGAGAATTCTGTCAATCACTATCTTATCTCGAAGATTAACTCCCACTTGATTCAAGCGATTGAAGTACTCGCATAATCTGAGCACATGCTCACTAGTTGAGCGATTCTCTCCATCTTTTAGCTATAGAACTTGTTGGAGACTTCATATCTCTCAACTCGGTATTTGCTTGAAATATTAACTTCAATTCCTGGAACATCTCATATGGTCCATGACGCTCAAAACGCCTTTGAAGTCCCGATTCTAAGCCGCTACATGGTGCACTAAACTATCAAGTAGTCATCATATTGAGCTAGCCAAACGCTCATAACGTCTCAGATTCGCTCATATTGAGCTAGCCAAATGTTCATAACGCCCGTGATCTTAGGTCTGCTACCTAGCGTGCATTAAGGACATAATTCTTCAGCAGCAATGAGGATAAACCTCAGATCACGGATCCAATCCGCATCATTGCTACTAACATCTTTCAATACAATTTTCTAGGAACACATATAAAACATAGGGAAGCAACAACGCGAGCTATTGATCTACAACATAATTTGCAAAATACTACCAGACTAAGTTCATGATAAATTAAAGTTCAATTAATCATATTACTTAAGAACTCCCACTTAGATAGACATCTCTAGTCATCTAAGTGATTACGTGATCCAAATCAACTAAACCATGTCCCATCATCACGTGAGATGGAGTAGTTTCAATGGTGAACATCACTATGTTGATCATATCTACTATATGATTCACGCCGACCTTTCGGTCTCCGTGTTCCGAGGCCATATCTGTTATATGCTAGGCTCGCCAAGTTTAACCTGAGTATTCCGCTGTGCAACTGTTTTGCACCCGCTGTAGATGGACGAGAACTTATCACACCCGATCATCACGTGGTGTCCGGGTACTACGAACTTTGGCAACGGTGCATACTGTGGAGAACACTTCTTGATAATTTTAGTGAGAGATCATCTTATAATGCTACCGCAATCAAAGCAAGATAAGATGCATAAAGGATAAACATCACATGCAATCAATATAAGTGATATGATATGGTCATCATCATCTTGTGCTTGTGATTCCATCGCCAAGCAATCGCCATGATCACCATCGCCACCGCGCGACACCTTGATCTCCATCGTAGCATCGTTGTCGCCTCGCCAACTATTGCTTCTACGACTATCGCTACTCCTTAGTGATAAAGTAAAGCAATTACATGGCGCTTGCATTTCATACAATAAAGCGACAACCATATGGCTCTCGCCAGCCATTGTCGATAACTCGTTACAAAACATGATCATCTCATACAATAAAATATAGCATCACGCCTTGACCATATCACATCACAACATGCCCTGCAAAAACAAGTTAGACGCCCTCTACTTTGTTGTTGCAAGTTTTACGTGGCTGCTACGGGCTGAGCAAGAACCGTTTACCTACGCATCAAAACCACAACGATATTTGTCAAATAGACTCTGCTTTTAACCTTCTCAAGGACCGGGCGAGCCACACTCGATTCAACTAAAGTGAGAGAGACAGACACCCGCCGTCACCTTTAAGCAACGAAAGTGCTCTGAGCGGTGAAACCAGTCTCGCAGAAGCGCACGCTGTAATGTCGGTCCGGCCGCTTCATCTCACAATACCGCTGAACCAAAGTATGACATGCTGGTAGGCAGATGACTTGTATCGCCCACAACTCACTTGTGTTCTACTCGCATATGACATCAACGATAAAACCAGGCTCGATGCCATCTGTTGGGGAACGAGTAATTTCAAAAATTTCCTACGATCACGCAAGACCATGGTGATGGCATAGCAACGAGAGGGAGAGGTCCGCCCACGCACTGTGAGACCGAAAGCGAAGCGCTATAACAACGCTGTTGATGTAGTCGACGCCTTCACGATCCGACCGATCCAAGCACCGAACGACGGCACCTCCGAAGTTCTGCACACGCTCAGCTCGATGACGATCCCTGACCGATCCAGCAAAGTGTCGGGATGAGTTCCACAAGACGACGGCGCAGGACGATGTTGATGCTCCATCGACGCAGGGCTTCGCTTAAGCTCCGCGACGATATGACTTCTCCGACGCAGGCTTCGCTTAAGCTCCGCGACGATATGACCAAGTGGAATATGGTGGAGGGGGCACCGACACGGCTAAGGAACGATCCGAGATCAACTTGTGTGTCATGGGGTGCCCCCGCCTCAGATATAAAGGAGCAAGGGGAGGTGGCCGCCCTTGAGAGGCGCTGCCGAGGAGTCCTACTCCCACCGGAGTAGGACTCTCTTTCCTAGTTGGACTAGGACTTGGGGAAGGGGAAGAGGGAAGGGTGCGGTCTCCCCAGTCCACCCGGACTAGGCCATGGGCGCGCTGCCTGCCCTAGGCAGCCCTCTCTCTTCTGCAGGGCCCAATAAGGCCCAATACTTCCCCGGCGAATTCTCGTAACTCTCCGAGATTCAAAATACCCAATCATTCGAACCTTCCAACTCCAATATAGTCGTCCAATATATCGATCTTTACGCCTCGACCATTTCGAGACTCTCGTCATGTCCCCGATCTCATCCGGGACTCAACTCCTTCGGTACATCAAAACTCATAAACTCATAATATAACCGCATCGAAACCTTGTTGCATGGGATTCTACGGTTCGAGAACTATGTAGACATGACCTAGAACTATTCTGGTCAATAACCAATAGCGGAACCTGGATGCCCATATTGGCTCCTACATATTCTACGAAGATCTTTATCGGTCAAACCGCATAACAACATACTTTGTTCCTTTGTCATCGGTATGTTATTTGCCCGAGATTCGATCGCCGGTATCCAATACCTAGTTCAATCTCGCTATCGCAAGTCTCTTTACTCGCTCCGTAATACATCATCTCACAACTAACTCATTAGTTACAATGCTTGCAAGGCTTAGGTGATGAGTATTACCGAGAAGGCCCAGAGATACCTCTCCACAATCGGAGTGACAAAACCTAATCTCAAATACGCCAACCCAACATGTACCTTTGGAGACACCTGTAGTACTCCTTTATAATCACCCAGCACGCCAGACGCTTGGTAGTACCTAAAGTGTTCCTCCGTAAACGGAGTTGCATAATCTCATAGTTACAGGAACATGTATAAGTCATGAAGAAAGCAATAGCAACATACTAAACGATCAAGTGCTAGGCTAACGGAATGGGTCATGTCAATCACATCATTCTCCTAATGATGTGATCCCGTTAATCAAATGACAACTCATGTCTATGGTTAGGAAACATAACCATCTTTGATTAACGAGCTAGTCAAGTAGAGGCATACTAGTGACACTGTTTGTCTATGTATTCACACATGTATTATGTTTCCGTTAATACAATTCTAGCATGAATAATAAACATTTATCATGATATAAGGAAATAAATAATAACTTTATTATTGCCTCTAGGGCATATTTCCTTCAACGGTTCCCTTTGAGAGGTTCATGGAGTCTTGAAGAAATATGTTCATAACCGCAAGTAGGCCGGAAGGAAGCATCGCTAAGGGCCATGAAAATGAGGCGGTCATTGAGTTTTGTATTGACTTTATTGCTGACCTTAAGCCGATTGGTGTTCCTGAATCGCGACATAAGGGCAGCATCGAATGGAAAAGGCACGCTAGAGGGGATCAAATATATGTATGGACGGCATTCTCTCACCAAGCACACTACACAGCTTCTATGGAATTCCGCTTTGATGGCTCAGATATGGAGGAACACAAGAATTTTCTACACTCCAAACACCGAGAAGTCTCGACGACGGATTACACGTGAACAAACGAGGACTTTTGCCGTTGGTTGTAGTAAACATGCCATGCACGATGGCGATATTGAAGATGACCTATACTCGCTGTCCCGCCACTATCTTCAATATTATGACTTTCAAAGGGTAGGAGATAAATGGGAATACATTTTACACGATCGCCAAGATAAGAAGAGCACCAACCAAAACAGTGGTGTCCGCTGATGCAACAACCAACACGGAAAGGAAACATATTATGGTTACATAGAGGACATATGGGAACTTAACTATGCAGGTGGTTTGAAGGTCCCTTTGTTTCGTGCAAATGGGTCAATATGACACGAGGCGGGTAACGGAAGACCCGCAGACGGAATGACAACAAGGATCTCAACAATCTTATGATGCGTAAGAACCATTCGTCCCTAGCCAATGATGTGGCGCAGGTTTTTATGTGAAAGACATGTCTACCAGGCCGAGAAAAAGAAAAGATAAGGAAGCGAATGGATCATACGACGAGCCAAAGCGCCACATAGTTCTTTCAGTGGAAAGGAAACATCGTGGGAGTGGATGACAAGACGATATGTCAAGATTATGAAAAGTTTGATGAAATTGCTCAATTCGCAGTGAATATTGACCCGAGCATCCAGCTTAAATAATCAAGATTTTCCATGGCTACGTGCAAAGGACACACGCCAAGAAAAGTTTCACACCCAAAGATCCGGATGTGATCAGCTTCACTATCATCACTTTCTTCTCAGTATTTCACACCCAGAGGGAATCTGTAATAGTTAGGGTATTTATGTGTTTTGGCATTTGAAACGCCAAGAAATTTTATGTGCAAACAAATTCTTTCATGCATTTACTATCTCTTTCAAGTATCGTGGCTTCTGATTTAAAACTCATCTCATATAAAGGCATTTCATTTTTAAATAACCTAAGCATTACCAAATTGAATATAATGATAAAACACAATAATATTAAACATAAGAAAAAGAATCACTGAAAAATCTTTTTTCAAAGTTGTTATTCACAAACTAGTGATTCACACAAATTTCAAATAATTCAAAATTTAAACTATTCAAATTTGAAAACTACCGCACTAATGTAAAGTTTGTAAATTTTGTACCTAAAGCAAAAATATTCAGAAAGAAACTCTAAATACAGCAAAAAACAACTCAAAAATAAATAAAACAAAAAAGCAAAAAAAAAAATTAGAAAATAAAAAGTCCGCCATCGGGCCAAAGCGCATGCATACGACTAGAAACACAACCTTCTCTGGGCTGTGATGCAGGCTCAAGAAGGCCCAAGAGGCCCACAAGGCAGATCAATGTAGGCCCAGAGGCCTGCTTAGGAGAGGAGTCGAGAGAGCTACCGACCGGGCTTATAAACCAGTGTGGTAGCCCTTCGACTAGCGAGCTGGGACTAAACTTGTCAAGACCAAGATCAAGCTAATAAGACTTCTTTTAGTACCGGTCGTGGCACCAACCGTACTAGGGTTTTAGTACCGTTGGATCCACCACCCGGTATTAAAGGGGCGCTTCACCGCTTGGCTCTGGAAAACACACCTTTAGTACCGGTCGTGGCACCAACCGTACTAAAGGTCCATCCTATATATACAACAGTTGAAAAATTCACTTTCCCTCTCTGCTTTTTCCTCCGTCCGTCATTGCTCTCGACGACGCCGTCTCACCGACGCAGCCGCTTCGCTGCCGCCGACCCGCCGTCCCTCGCTTCGTCGCCGCTTGCCGACGCCGCCGCCTGCCGCTCCCCTGGCCCCTGCCACCTTTCTGCTGTGCTGCTACACTTCTTGCCGCTGCCCATCCTGCTGCCGCCGCCTGGTTGCCGCCGCCCATCCCGTCAGCCTGTCCGTCGCTTCGCCGTGAGCTCACCCTGGCCGCCATGTTCACACACACACACACATTACACACTACACACACACACACACACACACCCGCACACACACACACACACACACACACACACATTATAGAATTTTCGTTATAGAATTTTTTCTATTTTTTAGTTATAGAAATGTTAGAAATTATTCTGTTTTGTAGTTATAGAAATATTTTAGAAATGTTAGTTATATAGAAATGTTATAAATTTTTCCTGTTTTTTAGTTATAGAAATATTAGAAATGTTATAATTTTTTTCCTGTTTTTTAGTTATAGAAAAATTTATAAAAATGTTAGCAATTTTTCTGTTTTTTAGTTATAGAAATATTAGAAATGTTAGTTATATAATCAGAAATGTTAGAAATTTTAGAATTAGTTTTAGTTAGATGAATTAGATTAATGTCAAATTGTTAGAATTTGCATATAGAATGTTAGATTAATGTTACTTTTTTATGGCATATAGTATTTGTTCTCGACGATATGCCCGCCCGCATCCTCGCCGGCCGATCTGCTCGTGATGACGCTATGCTTCAGAGGACCCATGTCCGGACTGGCTCACTGGCTGGCACCGGAGGTGCTACTTAGAGGGCGGCTTGGTGAGGAACCCGCCTCGGTCCCATCGTCGACCCTGATCTCCTTTGGTGGCGCTTCACAGGCCACATTCGGTGCAGAGGCAGCTGCCCCGCCGGAGGTGGTGCGCCGTGTCGTGGAGGAAGACAAGCACATCCATCGCTACATGGCTGCTATGGACGACGCCAGTTCTCCACTACTTGGCAGGTTCTTTGGGCGATGACCGAGATATGATCCTGATGGTTCCTTCTTTTGGTGTCCACCGCCACAAGGCCAGAACCGCGAAAGTGGCGCCCTAGATTGTTCTGTAGTACTCGATCTTTATTAGGTACCTAGCTGTGATGTATTCGATATATAATATTCGAGATGCTTTATTCGAGATTATATATATTATTCGAGACGATGATGTATTCAAGATTATATATTAATCGAGACGATGCATATATATTATGTACTATATGATTCAGTTTTTCCTTATTGATTGCATCCATGCATTGTAATTAATTTGAATACTAAATTTTATATATTTCTTCTGTATTAGTTAAGTAAAAGCTATGGCGACAATACCGCAGAGATGATAAGAGGAATTGTTCGACATCATACGCAGCCCTCGCAGGCTAGATGATTTGAATGAAGCAGATGACGGCTCCCAATATCTGAACAATACCGAGAGGGTGATGAAAAGATATTCGATCTCGACGAATCGAGCAGATGAAGTCATGAACTATGATTCTGATTATGATGACACAAACAATGTTTTATGATGACACAGAATGCTGATCTTCAAATAACAAAGACTACCGGCGAGGTATATTTATATAAGCAATCATCTGGTGATCATCACATGTTTTTTTTTATTTTAAGATATATGAACGAATTGATCTTCCTTCTTTTCAGCCCTTCGGGTCGAGCAAATATGCTTCTACAGATAGCAGGACAAAGCGAGGCCCGAGCAGATTGTTGAAGGACGGTGTAGAGTACAACATCGACTCCGTCAAACCTAGTGGCGAACCCCGATCGCCTAAGAACATTGCAAACAAGTGGACTTGTCAGTGCGGAGTTCTTGTGAAGGACAAACTCCCGATCCCCATTCAAGAATGGAAAGAGCCAAAGACTAAACGTCCAGGTGTTACTTGGGTCAACGACAGAGCCAAACAAGACCTTTGGGATTCTCTGATGGAACATTTCACCCTACCAGATTATTTCACTAAAGCAGATGTGGACAAAGTGAAGGGCGCTGCTCTTAAGAAGATGGCAATTGCATTCAACACCCACAAGAAAATTGTATGGGCCAACTACCTCGCTGCAGAAAAGAAAACTCCAGAATTCAAGGGAACACTGGAGAAGCAAATAGAACACTGGGACGATTTCATGAAATTCAAGGATTCAGAAATATCTAAGGAACAGTCGATAAAAAACAAGGCCAATGCCGCAAAAAAGATGCAGTTCCATAGGCTGGGTCCAGGTGGCTACGCGGTGGGAATGCCTAAGTGGGATAAGTCTGAGCAAGAGATGGAGGGTGCAGGGGTCACTCCGATTACTAGGAGCTTCCCCCCCAGGTGCAGAACTTGGTTCTATGCGCATGAGGGGGCGTTGGACAAGAAGACAGGCCTGGTGTCGAAGAAGGCAAGTCTAAAAGGAGCCGAACAAAAGATACTTGACGCAATAGAAGAAGCTCGAGCAGGGGTGTTCACGCCTAACAGAGAGAACGACGGGCTTACGCGCGCCCTCGGAAATCCTGAACACCCAGGAAGAACACGAGGCATGGGCGTTATTCCCTCGTATGAGGGCTTTTCGGACTGGAACGATGACTACATGTCCCGTGCAAGAAAGAAGATGGAGGAGGAGAAGAAGAGGAAGCTGGAGGAGGAGCAGAGGAAGCAGGACGCAGAACACCTTCAAGACCTAGAAGCAAGGCACACAGACTTGGCACTCAAATTCTAGCAGCAGCAGCAGATCGACTCACTTAGCCAGGAAAGGGGGTCTCAGCAGCGGCAGCAGCAAGCAGATGATCGTCCATCATTGGATAGCACCATCCCATCCATGCCGAGAAGCAGCGTTGGTTCTGCCCTGGGCGACACACTGCTGGATACATACCACCCTGTGGATGGCATCATAGAGAACGCTAACTCGTGAGCTACACTCCAAAATGAAGAACATATCCATGAAGGTGGCGGACGGCGCTGCTTTCACAATTACCTCAAGCAACCTTCCATTGCATCCCGATTCCAGAGGGCTATGCTCGTGTCATGGTTGATGAAGTGGTGGAGACATATTCGATGCTAGCACTTGACATTGCCGGAGGTGACGGCGAGCGACACCGGAGAGGCCGACATCGATCATCCAATGGAGAAAGGATTGCATCATCTTATCAAGTCCACCGACACCGCTGCCCCGCCGACTCCTCCTTGAAGTCCGCCACCGAGTCAGCAGACTCCCGCCTCCAAGTCCACAAACGCGGAGCCGACCTCCTCAAGTCCGCCACCTCCTCCAAGTCCCCGAACGCTTGAGCAGACTCCTCCTCCTTCATGTCCGCACATCGCCGCACCACCTCCCGCTTCAAGTCCGCACAAAGCGCCAGCCACGCCACTGTCTCCGCCTGCCTCAGAATCGCAGAAGAGACAAGCTGCAACTATGGTGCGAGCGGCACGAGTCGAGGTAGTACAGAAGTACATGCGGAGACAAGCGATATAAATATGGTCCAAGCCTCGCCTCTTCCTAAGAGGCCTTACGACAAGACCGAGGAGCAAATGCAGCCATAGTGCAGGCCCAAGTGGACGCCCATTTGGACCGAAACCGCACCGCCGCCAAAGGATAAAGTGCCCGAGAAAACGATTGACCACTTCATTCAGATGGCTAGAGCACCAGCTCCCAAGCCTGTTGACTCAGACTATGAGCGCCAAATCAGGAAGCTACATCGAGCACGGCCATGTATGAAGCGAAGCTGAGCTTAAGCCAACAAGCAGCTGGCAAAAATGCGGAAAACCGCCTCAAATGGGAGAATAGGCGGCGAAGCGATCCCCCGCTTGTTGTGCCAACAACACATGAGAGGTGTACGCTACCAAATATTATTGTGGGCAAACCGTTAGCGCTTCAAAGAGGGCGATGTGGTAATAACGGAGGAGCATATAATGCAGGCTGAAATGCTCAAGATCTCTGTTGGACAACTCCTAAATCGAGCCCATGTCTCCGCTTAGAGAATCGGAAATAAAATGGAAATATGTCCGGCCAACCTTTGGTCCATCCGCATAAGGTCAAGGACCTCCCAACGAGAATGTATGAATTGCATCAATGGTACATGGACATTACCAAGATTTCCAATCGAGAGTCCTCATGGTGAATGTCAAGCATGATCATTATTACTATGAGAAAGCTCCGCCATTGAGTATCCAGAACTATTTTAGTTATATAATCAAGACGCACTCGACAAGTCTATCGCCGCTGCTATTGTATGTAAGTGATTTCTTTCTGTAATTTAAGTCTCAAGCTAGTTATGTAGTGATAATTTTGATCAATAATTACATGTAATTATCCTCACTATATTCTTTTCTATGGTATTATATGCAGGATGAAGATGTATGAAATGAAAAATCTGATGCTAAGGCATTGGGTTCATTGACCCAAATACCATTAATGAGGACATATGGAAGCTTCCATTTTGTTAAGCAGGTGTAGAGGAAAGCATGCTAGATTTCTTGAAGCGCCTCAATAGCAATGAAGATATACTACTTCCTCACAACTTCCCGTGAGTCACACTGTCTTGTACTACAAATTCTGTTTTTCTTTGCTGGCTTAGTTAAGACATGCAAACGTGTGCGCATGCAGTTGGCACTGGAACTTGTTAGACATTAAAGTTGAGGAAGGAAAAGTTGAACTACTGGACTCACTAACTAAAGAAGATAAAGACTACACCGTCGTGAAGGGGATAGTCAACAGTAATTTCAATCATTATTAACTATATCTCGCCTATTATTAGTTCATCATTTCGATATGAACTATTTAATAACCCTTTATTAATTTTCTTTGTCGGCGGGCAGGGCATGGGAAAAGTTCATCAAGGTGACTCCAGGCAACTGGGCAAAAAAAGTTGTTTTGGCATCGACCAAAGGTAAGTAATTAAGTAGTACTAGCTAGCTGCCATCTCTTTAATTCTTCTTTCAATATCATTAATTAATTAATTATCATGCTTGATTAATCATTATCTGATTCAATTCCATTCTCGTAAAGGCCCCAAGCAAAGGCCGGGAATAATCTGTGTGCATTCTACGCTTATGCAGAACATTCGCATGATGGCGTCCAAAGGAGCAGATCTGATAGAAAGGACTGGGTACGCTTGTCGTAACACTATTCACACCATTATCGATATCTAGTCACACAACTAATACACATGCATATTGATCTCTTCTTAACAGTTCAGAGAGGTGCGGATAAGCTCCTACCATCGGACCGCATACTAGCACTTCAAGAGGAAATAGCCGATTTTTGCTCGACCAGGTCATAGATCTCAAAGGAGAATACTATTACCCGCCACGCCCCATGAACCACTTGTCATCGTGTTCGGAGGCACCAAGGCAACATATGTAGGAGAAATTGTATATGTATATACATGTGTATGTGAATAATTAATGGTGTTGGCTAGAGACATTCGATGATATATATATATATATATATATATATATATATATATATATATATATATATATATATATATGGTTCTACGATTTAGAAAATCTATTTATATATATGAATAACGTGTACAATTTGTAGTATCGTGAAATATCAGCAAACAAAAAATGGAATGGAAAATAAAGCGAAAACCCCCAAACATTTAGTACCGCTGGTGTTACCCACCGCACTAATGTCCCACGCAAGACACGGGCCTGGCTCGTACACGTGGTGCCATTTTAGCGCCGGTTCGTGACGAACCGGTACTAAAGAGGGGGGGCTTTAGTCCTCACTTTTTAGTGCCGGCTTGGCAAACCGGCACTAAAGGTCAGCATGTAACCGCACTAAAGGCCGGTTCTGACTAGTGTTTGACTCTGTCCACTTCCACGGCGTGTCAACCCCAAATCTTGTGTCTTTTCTGCATTGCCTCGCTTTCACCTCTAGCGGCAAAGAAACCCCAACCACCCTCCCCGAGGTGGTGATTCCATCAGCAAAGCGATTTCCTCATTTTTGGACCCCGATATGTGGCATGGGGTCGTTGACTCAAGCTATGGCTAAATCCCTGCTCGCTCAAGATCATTAGTCGGCATGGGGTTGCCGTATGGATTTGTACAACTGTAGTCTAGGTATAGACTATGTAGCTAGGTATGCTGGCCATTTCGTTGTCCCTAAATGGCGAGGGCAGCGCGCTCAATAAGTGTGCTCCTGATCTGTTCACGCACATCGGTTTCCGCCGGTGGTGGTGTCGACCTGTGTCTCGGACTCCAATTGCTATGACGGTGTTTGCTCCAAGATCGCGCCAAGCTTGGGAGGTAGTCCAGAGCGGATGAAGATTATGGTCTGTGATCGATTTATATTTGGAAGACGGAACATGTGATGGGTTTATGGTTCATAGATGACAGGTATGGTTTCCTTCACGTTGTCTTAGTCGCTAGTGGTGCCAAATTTGAGTTCGATGGAAAGCGTCCGGTGTTGCACCGCATGATTCGCTCAAGGCAATGGCTTCACTTTTGGTTAACCACCTTGAGGTCCGCAGCTGCATACCAGCGATGGAGCCGTGATCGAGCTTGAGTGAGGAGGTGATATGTCATTCTTTTCTTTGGTGGTTGTTGTGATGGTGCCGGAGGCAGTGATGGGTGTTGGTGTCAATCTCACGATGTTCTGCTACATTTTCAGTTTTATCATATCGGTCCTTACATGACTTGTACTTTATTCTTTATGATATGAATGAGACACGACACCATGAAAAAAATAGACTACACATATGAATACGCATAACCGACTAGCCGCACATGCATACGTGATTCGAATACCCGCGATGCTATAGAGCAAGAATAAAAGATAAGTACTAGAGATCGAGAAACCTTGTATGCAATCGTCGCTTTCTTTCTTTCTTCCAGGGAAGAAAGAAAGGCGATCTCGCCTCTTGCCGCTGCTGTATGCCTTCTCTCCGCTGCCATCCTCCGACGGTTCTCCGCCGACGACTCGGTCGTGCCGGGTGGTGAGGGAGGTCACCGGATCCACGCGCGTGGATTGTTTTAGGCATTAGTTTCTTAGGATTTGGGGTTGTTCATCGTCATGGCTTCGGGCGGTTGGGATGGCGGCGCCGACTAATAAATCTTTCAGATCCTTCCCAACGAGGCGATCCGCTTTGGGGTGGATTTGGAAACCAGACTGTTCAAGCAAGGATGGTGCGGCGGCGGCGGCATCCTCATGGTGGACCTGTGTCTCGGCCCGCCACAGGCCTTGGCTCCAGCCGTCACCGGTGGAGCTTGGGAGGTAGTCCAGAGCGGATGCAAATTGTGGTCTCGATCAACGATATCTGGAATATGGTGGATCTGGGTTCGTGGTTCATGGCAGGCATGTCGGATTTCGGGTTCCGCACCTCTAGATTCAACTCGTGCGCATGAGATCTCGCCCTCTACCACCTGCACTCGTCACCGCTAGGATCTAAACTACCAAAGGAACAACACAAGAGACACAAGGTTTATACTCGTTCGGGCCACCATTGTGGTGTAACACCCTACTCCAAAGGTGTGGTGTGGTGGATTGCCACTTGGGCTGATGATGAATAAGACAAGGAAGAACAGCCTCATGAGGGTCTCTGTTCTGGCCGGTGCGATGAACTGCTAGGGAGTTCACCGCCTTCTCGCTCTCTCTAGATTTCTTGATCTCTAGCTCGCTCTAGATCCCGGATCCCGGATCACGGATCCCCTACCTGTGGGTGGCTAGTCATATTTATACTCAAAGGCCCCGGCCTCTTCCCAAATATTGAGCGGAAAGGGCGCCAACAATTGGCCATTTTGAAGGGGAACATCTAGTACACTTATCCCGACTAAAGTTGGTCCTCGCTCGTCAAAGGATCTCGCGGTGACGCCGCTTGGGCTCCATGATGACTTCCTTCCTGCCGCTACACGGTCTTGGTCTTGTTGCACCAAACGGGTGCCTTTGCTTGATGCTCGCCCGCGCTTGCCCCTTTGCACCAAAGAGGAAATGAGGACACTGCGCTGGCTGGCGCTCACCGGCGCCTCTTGGTCGCCATGGTTGCGCCATGGGCACCTCGTGAGGTACCCCGCCTTGATCTCTCCGCCTCCTCGCGAGCCAGCCCGACGAGGCCGGCTCGAGGAAGCTTCCTGTCGTCCGCCTCATGAGGCTTGGCCTCGCGAGGGTCTTGAGCTTGTGCCGATGAAGATGGGCCGCATCGGCCAACCTTGAGCCACGCCGCAGCCGCAGTGTGCAAGTCTCGGTACCCCTGCTCCTGAACGCCGACAAGAGCCCCGCCCAAGGCGCGCCTGGACTTGGCTTAGCGTAGAAGGCGGCAGGCGCGGCGCCATGGGTCTTAACAGCTCATGCGGTTTTGGGTGCCAAGGGCGGTTGATTGACGTGGGCGCCATTGGCAACCGCGTGAATCGACAAAAGTGCGGCACCCATCTAGGCTTTGCCTCCTTGCCTCCTCCGTCATTGCCCAGATCCCCTTTCTTGCGCTTTTCCTTCCTACTCCAAATCTCCAGATCTATTTCGACCGCATGCCCTAGCAAGACATGGCACTCGCTGCACTCGCCGGAGCTTGGTACTCACCCGCTTTGACTCGCCAACGCTTCGGAGAAGGGCCTTGCCCGGCCGCCGGATGGTGGCGGTGCAAGGCAACGACGGGCAGCGGTGCTCAGGTCGGCTCCGCCTTCCCGAGGGCCAAGGAAGCACCTTCTATCCGATCTTCATGAGCGCCATTGCTGCCGGTCTGGTGCCTCCTTTCTAAGTTCGCTTTTCTCGTCCTCCGCCATTACAAACTGCAAGCTCGCACCTCCACCCCAACTCGTTCTTCTTCTAGCGATCTTCGCCACTATTGTGAGGCTCATGTCGGGTGCAACCTCGCTGGCTTTGCTGCGCCACTACTTCTACCTCCGACCTCTCAAGGGCCCATCTCCACGCACGAAGTTTCACGCAGTATGGCAGCTCCAACGCCATCTCAAACCCGGGAAGAGGATTGAGGGCTTCAAGAGCAAGTGGGTCATGGTAGACGCTGGGCGCATCCATCCTCCGCTGATTCTGCCCACGGAGCAGCCCACGACCTCCGATGATTGGTCTCACGCGGAACTCGTGGATCCCCGCGCGAAGCCGGTGCTGGAGAAGATGAACGTGGACCTGTGGCTGGGCAACATGGCGACGGGCGGCTGACCGGGCCGCCCCGAGGGAGTTCCCGAGCACCTGTGGCCCCGCTTCACAAGATTCGCCTCACTGGGAGGCCCCGCCTGAGCCCCGCAGTCTTGGCCGACGAAGATCTGGCCGCGTCCTCCAATCTTTGGTTGGGGGAGACGGGCGAGGCTGGAGGGCGCCCTGCACTTTATTCCTTCGAGATGATTGGGAGCAAAGTGGACTCCATGCCCGCCTTCACTGGGGACGGGCCCATGCCCGCTGAGGTTCCCGAGACCCAGCTGCCCCGGGCGACGGTGAACGGTTCCTCCGCGACTCCAGTGGATAGGAGGAAGAAGAGGAGCGGAGAGGGGCTCGACTCGAGGCGACACTGACGGGAGTCGAGAGCACCCTCCCCGTGCAGGTCCCGCGGCCTCCGCCTTTGCCGAGCGACGACGAGGATGGCGAGCGAGCGGGCG